>JABUQX010075256.1:0-35390 GCA_015478945.1 Trachelipus rathkii | reverse complement strand
CTTGCACTTCCCTGACAGTGATTATGTATCTAAGCCCGTCATTTTGTTGGTAGTTCCCCAGGAATTTATGCCTGCTCCGCTGGTTTTAGGGGCTGTCGCTTTAAAAGACAATGACCTTCTCCCAGACTTAACTACGCGGGAATTGGTACATAGATCTGATGATTGTATAGAATCCATAGCTAGGGATGAGAGTCTAAAAATCCCTTTTTATAAATGTGTCACGGTTAATTCCATTAATGTCCCCCCGTTTTCTTGTCAGATGGTGGATGTAAGTTGTCCTTCATCTAAACTCTCTTCCTTGGTAGGTTTTCAAGCAGATCCAATAGGACCTGTTGTTCCAATCCCGGGGGTGTTGGATTTGAGAGATTCTTGTAGGATCGCTCTATTAAATCCTTCTGATACACCTCATTATTATAGAAAAGGTACTGTAGTAGGTAGTTTGTGTTCCTTGGAAGAAGAGGATCTTCTTCAAGTTAATACTAGGCCAGTAGAGGCGAATTCCGAAATTAACTGAAAAGCAGACGTATGGTCCCCCACTAAGTTGGAGGAGGAGTTTTGCTTTGTGGATATTCCTATCTCTGACCTTGAAAAGAAACGATTAATCGCAGTGCTATTAAAACATAAATCGGCTCTCAGTTTCAGTGACCACGACGTTGGAGTGGCTACTAATATCACCCACGCTATCGAGGTAGAAACTGGCCGACCTGTGAGATTACCAGTGCGTCGTTTCCAGGGTCCTTTGGCTCAAGAAATAGAAAACCAATGTCATGAACTGTTGGAGCAGGATATCATTAGACCTAGTAAATCCCCTTATTCGGCTCCTGTGGTTCCTGTCCGAAAACCTGACGGTAAGTTGCGTTTATGTATAGACTACCGGAAATTAAATAGTGTTACTAAGACAGATTCCTTCCCCTTACCTAACCTAATAGATATGATTTATAATATGTATGGTAATAAATATTTTACAACCATTGATCTGGTCCGCGGTTATTATCAAGTGTCCATGGAACCCGAAAGTGTTGAAAAAACTGCTTTTTCCACTCCATTTGCCCAGTACGAGTATTTAAAAATGCCCTTTGGTTTAAAAAATGGTCCGGCAACATTTCAACGTGGAATGATGCTGGCGTTAGAGGAATTACCCTGGTCCGAGGTTATGGTATACTTAGATGATATTATTATCCTCAGTCGAAACATAGAGGATCATCTAGCTACCTTGGATCGTGTCCTTGCTGCACTAGAGAGAAATGGGTATAAACTTAAACCCAGTAAAACCAGGCTTTGCCGTACTGAGGTGGAGTTCTTGGGTCACCAAATATCACGGAATGGTATACTTCCCCTTCAGAAAAATCTCAAAGGGGCGTTAGAATTTCCCTTCCCGACTTCGGTAAAACAATTACGCCAGTTTCTGGGAATGGTAAATTTTTATAGGCGACATATTCCCAACTGTTCTCAGATCAGTAAGCCTTTATCATGTCAGACTGTTGGTAGATCCATTACCTGGACGCCGGAGTGTCAGCAGGCCTTCGACCAACTTAAAAAGGCTTTAGTTAACCTCACATTGTTAGGTTTCCCTGATTATAGTCCGGAGGTTTCACCTATGGAGCTCCATGTTGATGCTTCCGACCTCGGGGCTGGTGCTTGCCTTTCCCAAATCCAGGACGGTGAACGCAAACCAATTGCTTTTATTTCTATGACCTTTAATGGGGCTCAGAGAAATTATGGAGTAATTGACAAAGAACTAACTGCTTTGCGTTGGGCTGTCAAATCCCTTAGACCTTTCCTCCGTGGTATAAAATTCATAATATATACCGACCATATGCCACTCATCTATTTACAAAATATGAGTTTGGTTGATGGAAGGTTAGCTAGGACTATGGAAGAGCTCTATGAATATGACTTTGACATCCGTCATATATCGGGCCCTAAAAATATAGTTGCTGATGCTCTTTCCCGATCTCCCGTAAATGATAATATGGAAGAACCCACCAAAAATCCTTCATTGGAATTCATTCCTCCTGGGTTCTTTCCGATAGAAATCAGCGGAGGAGGAGACTCGTTATATAAATGCTTTTCTCTTGACTTATATGGATCGGTCGAGAGACATTTAGAGGTAAGAGATGTTCTTATCGCAGAATTACAAAAGCATCCAGTAAAATATAAACTTCAGGGTCAGTTTGGTCAAAAAAAAACTCCGATTATTAAAACTTCCGGGTCAATTGCCAATACCAGAAGTTATAACTGCTTTTACGGATGTTTTTAAAGTTAACGTTCATATATATTATACCAATAATAAACCCTTAATATATGGAAATAACGCTGATAGTGAACCCTGTTATTTAAAATGTTTGGCCGGGATTCACTATAACTATCTGCTAGTCACTTCTAGTAATGAATAAACTTTATGGAACAGTCTTTTATAACCTTCTCTGTGTTATAAATTGACATTTGATCTTTCCCTGAGATGAAATAAATAAGCCCAGAGAACTGTTAGCTTTGTTTCATCTGTTTGAAAGGTTCATCTGCAATTTAATAAAAGTTCTGTTGTTCACCTACTGATTGAAAAAAGCTAATACTGAGCAAAATAACTTATCTTAAACTATGAACCAGATAAGTTACATAATAAAAAGGAGTATTATTTCTACCTTTTTAATTTCTTTGTTTAATTTTGTATGTGTCTAGGGATAATATTGTTTATGTTGGGGTGAATGTCATTGGGGTATCGAAGGTTAACCCCAAGATAATGGGTTCTTTATTAAGAGGGAGTCTAATGGATGAAAGGAACAGAGTTGAATATATTCTTCATGTATGAGTACAGACTAATTTAAAAATTTACTAGCTATATCATAAAGTCTTGTGTGATTGAGTTACCCCTTGTTAAATCAAAAATAGTTATATGGTGTACATTATACGTATAAAATAAATTTGCCATAAAAATATATACTTAGGGTATATATATTCATTGAAAACCGCCTGCCTCTGAGGATAATATATATATATATATATATATATATATATATATATATATATATATATATATATATATATATATATATATATATATATATATATATATATATATATATATATAAGAAATATGTGTATATATATATATATATATTATATATATATATCTACCGGTCCCTCCGCTCCAACGAGCTTGTCATGTTTCATGACAGGTTGTGGAGTGGCGGAGCTTTAAACACTATTTTACAGATTTTCCTGGTTCCTGATGAGAGAAATTTTGCCATTGTCCAATCAGATGCATATAGCCTGGATGAGCGGAATCTTCATCTTCTAAAGAATGGGACCCAGTGGAGAGAGTAATTATGGTTAAAAATAAAATAAAAAGAATAAGGAAAAAGACTTCCTCATATTGTTTTTATTTTACAAAAATATAATGCCATAATTTTTAATTAAAGCTTCATGGGTTGCAGAGGTAAAGGGGTTTTCAATGAATTAAGTAAGTATTGTTGATGATCCTTTCTTCTTTACTATGTGGAAAGGAGATCATCCCAATATGCTAAATAAAGTTAATTTGACAACCACTGAAATACCATTTTTGTTCAACTCTTCTAAAGTCAAATTTTAAATTCTATATTGGAATTCAGTACTTGCTTCCTTTTCTTTTTTTTTTATAATTAGTCAGTTTCTCAGAGTTATAGTGGGACCGTTTTTAAACATTGTGGGTCCACTTTGAGAAAATTGAGAGAGAAAAATGAGTTAGTTTACTCTGATTCATTTTTGCCTCTTGACTGACTGTTGAAAATAATACCTTAGAATAGGATATATATATTTGTGCATTTTATTCTTTATCATAAAATTCTATCATGACTCGATTACTGCCGAATATATTGTACTTTTCAGAATGGATTTGGCCGAAGTAAAAATCTCTGTCGGTTCCCAGAGTACCCGGACTAGTAAACTCCTCATGATGCCTGTGTTTTCTTCTGAAGTGTCTTTTGAAGTTCTCTTGCCTACCAATGGTCCACGCACTAATGAAGTGAAAAAAAAATTTGTAAGACCATAGTCATATGGTCCCTGACAAGATGGGTTGGAAAAGATACAGGATTGGGGCAAAACACTGCAACTATATATGAACCCGTTGATGATCTGTCCGTGGATGCTATTCCCGGGATCATGACCAAGATCACTGAGCCCAAGCTACAGTTTATCTAGATGTTTGCCCTCTACAAGATTTACACGCCTTTAACCTAAAGCGTATCCTCCATGAATTGGGTCATAATGCACAATAAACCCTTGATGATCCTGTATCCTCACCTCAACAAGTACCAATGGCCGGAGAAGAACATCGTCCGAGGAACCGACATCTTTGATTTCCATTATAAAAACATTACTAAAGGCGGAGTACGTAAAGTCACCCCTCATATCAAATATTTCAATAAAAAGACCCTTAATGACCATTCTTTTGTATTTCACTAATCGGATGAATCCAGATTATATGATGCCTCCCGTTTTCGATTTCATACTGGTCATGATGAAAATCCCGCAGAAACTATTCCAGAAGTTCACCCTTATGTCCAACCAGTCCCGTAATAACCTTGTTTCCCATCAAATTATTTCCAAAGTAGTAACTATTTTCCTCCAAGGAATGTACAGGAACATAGTGGTCCTTATATTCCTCCTCCTCAGCCAAATTATCCACCCAGTGAATCCCAGTCTGTGCCTTCATGTCCTCAACATCCTTCTTGTATTTGCCATTCCAATGTATCCAGTGACTATGAGTCTGCTCTGGATCCCAGCATTAAGGTTGTACTGCGTACAGGCTTGCGCTGGATGATGGAGCAGATTCACTGGAATGGAATGACTGAGCAGCAAAGACAAAAGGCTTCTGTACTATTGATGCAGGAGTTCAACGAAGAGAAAGAATCTGCTGCTCGTCTTTCGTCCTTGCCTAAGGCACAGAAATTATAAATAAAAATTTGTAAATATATAATAACTGTTGAAAAATTTATATTGTAGTTTATATGTAAGAGTCCTGATTCTCTTCGCTGTTCTATGCTCTTAGCCTCTTCACTCCCGTCTTTCTCTGAACGACGTGGAAAATTGAGGTGGGGGGTTTAGATTTAGCGGGGGAGGATATAAGGGAGATGTTGTTCGTTGTAGTAGTGCACGGAAGATGGCCTCAACTATACTGCACTACACAAATAAAATTGCCTAATAAAACTGTCACTCTGATTGTGTATAGTGGCAAAATAAACCAAACTGAACAATGCGTTGTGTCGAATATCGAAACTAATTTCTTAAACTGCTATCAAATTATTAAAATAAAACAAGTATGTGTCTATTAAATCTCTATCCTAGTAGCTAGTTTCAGTAAAGTAGATTCCGCAGTTAGTATTTGACTAGTTTGGATTAACTTTACATTTGAATAGTTTGAATTGACTTTATATTTGACTAGTTTGAATTAACTTTACATTTGATTAATTTGAATTAACTTGGACTTTTGATATTTTGGAATGCACTTCGTGTTTTGGTAGTTTAAGTTAATTTGAGTTTTTGGATATTTTAAGAGACTTTATAATTTGATGATTTACCGTGACTTGGAATTTCAATTGTAACAGATTGACTTTACATTGAGAGCGGATTGATTTTGTAGACTGAACATTTCTCCTAACCTAGACTTTTGTTATTTTTCGAAATTAATTTTGTGACTTTGATGAATTTAAATGGATTGACTATTGTATTGATTTAGATTTGTAGATTTGTTTCGATTAAGGATATTGGTGTAACATTGAAATAACTCAGTTGTGGTTGACTTTGAAATAACTCAACCTGATCTGGTCTGAAAACGAGACTTAAGTGAATACTTGAGCATTTGAGTTTGATTTAATAATTTACTGGTTTAATTTGAATGCACCTTTGAATCAATACATTGAATTGGGATTTTAATATTTTGTTAGAAGTATTTAATTTCAAAATACGAAACTATATCAGAGGTTTATAAATCAGAATTTGTTACAGTTGGTCTAATTCAGATCGAGACCGAACTTTGAACTTTTGGTATGAGCTTTTAGACTTATTAATTGCATATTTCATTTGCATGATCTTGTTTATTTCAATTTAGCTTATAAATCATAATACTCGATTTTATAGGTACAGTTAGGCCTTAACGGTTTGGCTGTAGTATTTTAAAACAGATTTTACTTTAAATTTGGATTGATTTTTTATTTTAAGGCTTAAGTAAACGGATCTGAAAATACAAACTACAGAATCTACTTTACTGAAACTAGCTACTAGGATAGAGATTTAATAGACACACACTTGTTTTATTTTAATAATTTGATAGCAGTTTAAGAAATTAGTTTCGATATTCGACACAACGCATTGTTCAGTTTGGTTTATTTTGCCACTATACACAATCAGAGTGACAGTTTTATTAGGCAATTTTATTTGTGTAGTGCAGTATATTTGAGGCCATCTTCCGTGCACTACTACAATGCAGGAGTTCAACGAAGAGAAAGAATCTGCTGTTCGTCCTTCGTCCCTTAAGCAAAGCACAGAAATTATTATAAATAAAAATTTGTAAATTTATAATAACTGTTGAAAAATTTATATTGTAGTTTATATGTAAGAGTCCTGATTGTCCTTCTCTACGCTATTCTATGCTCTTAGCCTCTTCACTCCTGTTTCTTCGAACGACGGGGAAAATTGAGGTGGGGGTTTAGATTTAGCGGGGGAGGATATAAGGGAGACGTCATTCTTAGTTAAATAAGTAACGACTCAAGTAACTCGTATTAATTAGCGTTCGTCAGTTTAAGACACATTGATCCAGTCTGGACTCTGGCTTCCATATTTGTCAGTGCTTTAATTATAGTATCATTTATTGATGTATTTATTAACAAATATGTAATATTTATAGATGTTATAATTATGTTTTCTCTTTTTAGTTGTTGATATAATTGTGCTGATATCTTATTGATAATATTATAAACAAAACCATTTGTAAAAAGTTATTTAAGAGTACAAAACATATTGTACAAAAACAACTCATAACATACTCGAAGTACTGGAAGTTAGATTATCCAGATTTTCCAGGTTAGTGAGTTATGAAAAATTAAAGTACTCCATTTAATCCATTATTATATAAATTATTAATATTATGTGTTGGAAAAGCAGTAGTAAACTGAGCATTATTGTTTACAGTTTACTATCTTGTTGGATCAGCAAATCTTGACCAAATTGAACAAACCCCTCTTGGAAATCTAAAGGGTGAGTTCAATAAAATACATGTAAAATTATATGAAAAAATACTGTTATAAATGAAGATAACGTGTGATCAAGTGTATTAACACCCAGTTATTATTATTTTGACAGGGTTTCAGTTCCTGATTTCAGTCTCTGGTTTCAGTTTTGTTTTTCGGTTCCTGGTTTCAGTTCCAGTTCTGTGTATGTTTTCAGTTCCTGTTTATGTTTCTGTTTTGTTATATGTTGGCTTTTGATCTCCAAAATCCTCAGCTAAGTATAGTATATTTGTCGTAATTGAGTCAGAATTTCTACTTCCTCCCTTTACTTCATTGCACGAATAATATTTGGAAACGGTTGGTTTCCACTCTTGAATCTGATCCTGAGTTGTTGAACTTATGTACATAATCATAATACATTGTATTCTAAGTATAATTCCAATGTATTTATCTAATTAAAATATATCATATACTTAAATTAATATAACTTTTATTATCATATTGTTGGGAGTGGATTGTGTTATCTTTTAGCGCTTCATAAACCTCCCACATGTATATATTTTGAGCGAATTAAGTAAACAAACTTTTTTTAGTGTGTCAATATCCTTAGATTTTGATTCTCTATTGACCTATTATTATATTGTTATTCTTTTTCCTGGAAAAATATCTGATTAGTCTCCACTGAAAAATATCTGATTAGTCTCCATTGATAGATAGATCCGGGAACGATCTAGTTAAGTATAAATCCTTCATTCTGGGTAAGCCCTGTAAATTATATCATAATTGCTTATTCACCTTAAAAAACTCACAATCCTCCTTGAATAGTCACCAAGTAAGCAGGCCAACGGAGTCCGGAGACAATCTCCCTCTGTTACGGAAAAAGCCTAACCTGCTCCGTAACACCTCTGATGGTGTCAGCTGGTTGCCTGTGCTTACTAGACATTCAAACCATTTCTTTTGAACATCACAAACATATCATCATCTCCGTCTTATTATATCTTTTGACCTCCGAATTATTCAATCTTCTTTGATCATCGTCCTCTATGAGAAAGAGTGGAGAGAGGCACCTTCCAGTCGTAGGTACACTAGTTGATCCCAGCGTGCTTTCTCTCCACAACATATATATATATATATATATATATATATATATATATATATATATATATATATATATATATATATATATATATATATATATATATATATATATTATTACTGTTCTCCTCCAATCCTTTGGAACTATACCCTCCATAAACGCTTTGTTATACAACTTCAATTTCCAGTTAATCACAATCTTGACTCCATTCTTGATCTTTTCCCCAGTAATTCTATCTATACCTGCGGATTTACCATTCTTCAACTTTCTCACCTTACCTATTATCTCCTCCCTAGTAATTGCCTCATCCCCCAAAAGGCCAAAATACCCATTTCCCATTACACCATCAAACCCACACACATTCACTATCACATCATCATCTCTGCCAATGTTATGCAGATTTTCGAAGTGTTCCCTCCACTCTCTCATCAGTCATGAAAGTACATCCTTATTCATTATTCTAAGATTCCCATTACTTCCTTCCAGATGAGCTTCCTATTCTCTTGTAAGTTCCCATTCATCCTCCTTTCAAATGGTTCATTACTTCCTTTTCCCTTTAACGTATGCAACTTTTAGTCTTCCTCTTTTTCTCCTTATATATTTTCATACACCCTTCTCTTGAGACCTCATCACTGACTTAAACACATTTATCCACTCCACTTTTTTACTTTTAACTGCTTGTGTCACTTTTTCATTCCACCACTCACTAATGACATTCTTACGTCCTACTTTAGTACATCCACATACTTCTCTTGTACTGTTAACATAGGCTTCCTTCATTTGCGTCCAAATATGTTGTTTCATCTTGTTCATATTCAACGGATTTATTTCCAAGTGTTCTCACATACTTTCTATATAACCTTGTTCACTTAACTTCTCATTCTTAATTCTCCCCATAAACTTCCTTATCTCATTCCTCTCTATTCATGCCCTCCACAACATAATCTTACATAAAACAATAATTACCCGATATTCCCATCCCCAACCCATTCATTGATTTAACATCCATAGCATATTTCAACATCAACACAACATTAATCATACTTTTTACTTAAATACCATATCTATCTACACCAACTCTAGTATACTTATACTCTTGTGCTCGAAGAATGTATTACTAACAAACACTTCTCTCCTCGCAAAAATCAATCACCTTCCTACCATTCTCATTTTCTCCCGCAGGCCCAAAGCCACCTGCTATACTATCCCTTTTTTGGTCACCTATCCAACCATTCAAGTCAACCAACACAATCAATCTGCAGCCCCCTGCTCACTCCATCCAAAACATCATTCAGATTATCCACGAAAGTCGCTCTTTCATCAATATCACCCTCAGATGGACCATGTTACAACCGCACATGCCTTGACCTTAAACTTAAATTTAACCATTAGAATACTACTCTCACTCAAACAAAATCCAAAATAGCTTTTTGCCACAAGTCACTCATCAGAATCACAACTCTTCACTCCAGTACACACACATTTCACTCACACCACACGTCTTCACAGCTTCCTCTCATCTTTGCTTCAGGCACAGCAAGCAAACAAAATTTACACTTTCTAAATGCGTTCATTACCTCTCTCCCCACCATTTATTAAATGTACCCAGACAATTCATACAATTTCGCTGAAAGATACAAGCAAGCAATTGAAGCTAAAAACTGCATCAAGAATGTTTTTAATAAAATTGTAAAAAATGAAAAAAATGAAAAAAACATTTTTCTGCATCACTACATATATTTTATTATTAACCTTTCCTTGTCTCCCCATGGACTTGAGGTGGAGTGTACAAACATGAGTCAGATCCGAGATGCATAAGCATACTTTGAGCATTAATATGTGATACCAGGGCCATAACCCAAGCTAACACAGCCCTTTCAGTCGTCTCCTATGAGATGCAAGACATTTAGTGAGGGAATTCTTTTCCCCTACTGGGTAATATATATATATATATATTGTGGCGTCTGGGGCAGGAGGCTGCCAGCCTCACTGACGACTCCTAAGCAGCCTCCGGGAAGAAACGCCACTTCATCGTGACAACGCTCACTCTCTTCAACATCCAAGATTCATCTGTTATTGAAGGTGGTTATTCAACACCAGAAAATACACCTGTTCAAATTTGATCCCGGTGACCAGTGCCACTGATTTGGGCACACAACCCAAACAAGCAAACCACGCCAATTTGATTCCGAACACCCATCAATCAGCCTAACACCTCATCAAATTAAGTGTTTCTTCGCTGGCGCTACTCCTGTTCGGCCATCCTGTGCCCCTTGTACCGTTCGAAGCTTCTGCAGGTGCGACGTACTTCTCACTACTTTCAACTCAAGCTTCTCAGTGACCTTAATGTGCGCACACTTAGCTCTCACCTGACAGCTGACCCGACATCATTTCAGGACCGGAGAGCGGAGTTGCTCGCGGCATTGTCACTGGGGGAGTCCTGTGGCGTTCTGGGGCAAGGGGGCTGCTAGCCCCATGATAAATCCTAAGCAGCCTCCGGGGAGAGTAAGAAACGCCACTTCATCGTGGCAACGCTCACTCTCTTCAACACATCCAAGATTCATCTATTATTGAAGGTGTTATTCAACACCACAGAAAATAACACCTTCAATTTGGTGACACCGGAGTGACCAGTGCCACTGTTGTGGCACACGAACACCAACAAGCAACCACCAAATTTGATTCCGGACCACCCATCAAATCACTGAACACCCATTAAATTAAGTTTCTTCTTCTGGGCGCAACTCTGTTCGGCCATCCTGTGCCGCTCTGTTACCGTCAAGCTTTCTGCAGTGCGGAACAACTGCAGTTAAGAGTAACAGAAGTGGTCGAAGCTTCTCAGTGACCTTATGTGCGCTACACCTAGCTCTCACCTGAGCAGCTGACCACATCATATTCAGGACGGAGAGCGGAGTGTGCTCGCGGCATTGTCACGGTGAGGTAAAGTTCGCTTGGATGTGGCGTCTTGGGGCAGGGAGGCTTCCAGCCTCACTGACGACTCTAAGCAGCTCTCCGGGGAAGAAACGCCCCACTTCGATCTTTACAACGCATCCGTCTCATTCACATCCAAGATCTCACTGTACTTGAATGTGGTTATTCAACACCAGAAAATAACACCTTCAATATATATACTATAATATTATATATATATAATATATATATTTATATATATATATATATATATATAGTATATATACTATATATATATATATACCGTAGACTGTCTGGCCACTGGCCACCTTAATTGGAGGGCCACACTGCTTACAGGAAGCCGGCTGCCGGCTTGCCGCCACCGGCGGTTCCACAGGGCGAGGAGAGAGGATATAGAGAGTACGCGGGTATATATATATATAGACGAGCGACGGACGCAGTGCAAGGTCGTGGGTTCGAATCCATTAGTTCGGTGATACCTAGTAAGAAATTACAAGAAAAGGTTCCCCATCCCTTGGAATAGGGGCTATGCCCGTGAGTGTGAACTTTTTCCTACGAAAAAAAAAAAATTAAATATATAATATAATATTTATATATATATATATATATATATAATATATATATATATATATGATATATTATTATATATATATATAATATATTATATATGTGCACTTAAGGGTTTGGGAGGTTGTTGGGTGGAGGGGTGCTTTCTTCTTTGACGCTGGTCAGACATCTAAATCATCCTACACCGATTAATTTATTTCTGAATCATATATTAGTGACCAACCCTCTTCTGGGAACCAATGGGCAGTTGCATGAAAATAATAATAATAATATAATAATAATAATAATAATTAATATAATATATAAGATAATATTAATACCGAATAATAATAAAAATAATAATGAATAATATTATATAATAAATAATTAATAATGAATAATTTAATAATAATAATAATAAAACCCGATGATCATAGATACATTAACAAGACCTAAAGTAGTGTACGGTTAATTCCATCTTCGCAAAATTACCTTTTTCTAAACTGGGGTAATCTAGCATTTCCTGTTAGTATTGGCGGATTTTTACTTCTGTGATAGGAATTTCAAAAGTTTTGGAGAGATCATTGTCTTCATAAGATGTGTCTACTGGTTCTTCTTTAATAACCTGTAACTGACAATATTATTATTATCACTCTCACACACAGACAACCCCTCACTCACTCACTCTCACATACAGACACCCTAACATAATTCACAAACTTTGCCGTCATTAACTTCACACAACTGAAATCCATTAAAATCTAAAATAAAACTACAAAATACCATTACATGCTATGCGGTCAGATTTAATGGACGCAAGACGCAACTTCGATCAACTCACTTTATCGGATCTCTTGGCACGGTATTAGCATTCTTAATGAAACTTGTTATAACAAAAATAATCAGCATATTACCTGTCGCCTAAAACACTCGATAACCATGGCTTATAATTCCCCTATAGTTCCTCACAGTTTCTTTTATATATATATATATATAATATATATATATATATATAATATATATATATATATATATATACTATATATATATATATATATTTAATATTAGTATATATATATATATACTATATATATAATATATAATATATATATATAACTATATGTTCTCTCCAACACTTTGAACTACCCTCCAAAACGCTTGTGTTATACAACTTCAATTCCAGTTATCACAATCTTCGACATCCAATTCTGATCTTTCCCCAGTAATTCTATCTATACCTCCTGATTTACCATTCTTCAACTGTTCTCACTCTACCTGATTATCTCCTCCCTAGTAATTGCCTCATCCCCCAAAATACCATTTCACTACAACCATCGAAACCCACACACATTCACTATCACAATTATGGTTACTCTGCCAACGTTATGCAGATTTTCGAAGTGTTCCCTCCATCCTCTTGATCAGTCATGAAAGTACCATCCCTTCATATTTTATGAAGAATTCGCCATTACTTTGTGCTAAAGTAGGACGTAAGAATGTCATTAGTGAGTGGTGGAATGAAAAAGTGACACATGCAGTTAAAAGTAAAAAAGTGGAGTGGATAAATGTGTTTTAGTCAGTGATGAGGTCTCAAGAGAAGGGTGTATGAAAATATATAAGGAGGAAAAGAGGAAGACTAAAAGTTGCATACGTTAAAGGGAAAAGGAGGTAATGAACCATTTGAAAGGAGGATGAATGGGAACTTACAAGGGAATAGGAAGCTCATCTGGAAGAAAGTAATGGGAATCTTCATAAAATAATGAATAGGGATGGTACTTTCATGACTGATGAGAGAGTGGAGGGAACACTTCGAAAATCTGCATAACATTGGCAGAGATGATGATGTGATAGTGAATGTGTGTGGGTTTGATGGTGTAATGTGAAATGGGTATTTTGGCCTTTTGGGGGATGAGGCAATTACTAGGGAGGAGATAATAGGTAAGGTGGAAAGATTGAGAATGGTAAATCCGCAGTTATTGATGGAATTACTGGGAAATGATCAAGAATGGGTCCAAGATTTGTATTAACTGGAAATTGATTGGTATAACAAAGCGTTTATGGGAGGGTATTCATAGTTCCAAGGATTGAAATTTTAATTACGAAAATAGTTGCATATATATATATATATATATATATATAAATATATATATTTATATAATATGATATATATATATATATATATATATAATATACCTATATATTTATATATATATAATATATTTAATTATATATATATATATAGTATAAAAGGAAATGTAGGAACTATAGTGGGAATTTAGTATCGAGTGTGTAGGAAGGTATATAGGCTGTATTTTGTTATGAAAAGTTCATTGAAGTGACACGAGTTAGACCGGATTTAGTGCTTCATAAGATGTTACAGACACCATAACATTTAGTAACCATAGTAGTCTTTGACGAGAATTGTGTGGATCCAAATCTTCACATTAGTGAAACATCATCAAATGATTCGAGAAAAACAAGGATAATAAATTTTATTGCGCTTATTTAATGGAGATTTCGCACACAGGATCGCATGTGACGGATTTATCAGGGCGAAGTTCTTTTTATCCTATGAGTACTTATATATCAGGTCATCTAATTAATTCGCAAAATCTAGGTCTAAGCTATCTGGGCTATGGCTATCAACAATTATTGAATGTAACGTCAAAACAGTTAGAGTTCCGTATCAAATAGACAAAAAATCATTAGGGAATTAATCCACCCACAAAACATTTAGAAAAACTAATCGACGTTTATCAGGCTATCTATAAAATAATAAATAATCTGCAGTTAAACACAATCTAGTAAGAATCTGAATCTGCTCCAGACAATGATCTCTCCAAAACTTTTGAAATTCCTATCACAGAAGTAAAAATCGAAGACTCAAACAATGAAATGCAAGATTTCACCAGTTTAGAAAATGTTAATTTTGTCAAAGATGGAATTATTGGCCTCCCAATAACCGATTGTGGAAAATCAGGGAGTTATTATCTATTTCTATTACTCATTCTACCTATTCTAGATGATTCGGGTACTTATGTTTTCACTTATTGACTTTTATTCTACCTTCATTAATGATCATTATTCTTCTATTCAATTATTATTTTATCGAGCTGACTTATGTAACTTCTCATGTATTATTATTCATTATTCAATATTATTATTATTTATTATTATTATTTTATTAATTTTATTATTCTCATTCAACTCCCATTGCGAGTTTCCCAGAAGACTTCAGTCGGTTTGGGATGACAATAAACGTTACTCTATCTTGCATCATTAGTAGTATACAAATAACAATAAAACTAAATTTTACATCTGGTACAGGTGCATAGATGAAAAGCAAGCCCCACCCAACAATTCTTCTACAAACCTTAAGTGCAACAGATATTAATCCTCTACTACAATCGTAGATTACTATATTTTATAATTGATGACTGATATCCATATACGTATCTACTTATAATTAATATTTATACTATATATACCATAATATCTGATTCATACCATGATTATACTATTACTTGTCCTCTCACTCATATTTAATTATTCTAAGTCATCAAGGTAAGTATCACGTACTAGACTATCTAATATATAATATCTCTAGCTTTACGCTTTTATTGTAGTATTTGAGCTCTTCAAGCTTCAAAACACACTCACGGATCATATAACCACACGTACACCTCTCTAGGACAGGCGGAGAATCTGTCCTTCATTCTATGCTTTCAATCTCTTCACTCTAAATGGAAAATGCTATCGACTTTAACTAGGATTTCATACTTCACCGACACTTCACTCTATGTTACTCTTACTATCTCCATATCGATACATCGTCTTTATCATAGTCATATTACTATTTTATGAATCCCGCGCTATCTTCTTAATATCATCATTATCTCTCTTCTACACTGGAGATATAACTCTCTTCCCCTGTAGCGGCCCTGTGACGCCTCCATCGAGCTATCCTGATCTAACGCAGTTCTGTATCAAATATCATTAAGGATTGTACTCCTCCTACTATAATTGTCTTTACAGACAAAGATATTATTATACCAGTATCATATATAGATCTAATTACTGAATAGTGGGTATTTCACAATTATATAGCCTATTCCAGATATTTCTTCTATAGTACGACCCTATATCATCCTTTTCTTTTCTACAACGGCATTAACATCAATGATAGCCGGTCTGCGTCTCATCGAGCACATCCAAATATTATATTTCATCAGAAGACACATCATAACAGTATTTTATCAACATCTGAGTATTTCAAATTCTATATCAGTATAGGATTCACTCAAGATACCCATGCCATACGATACATTTCCATTTCTTACCTCTCTCGCAACCAATTATAATATTCTCCTTAATCCAAACATAATTTTCTCATTTATCAGGATTTCCTTCATGGCTACCACTATCAACATTAACTTTATTACCAAGCCATTTCCCCGAGCAAACATTATCGATTATGCCATTATTCCGATACACAAATTATTACATACTGATATCTTATGCCAACAATTAACATTTATTCGCATTTCTGTTCATATGTCTTCGGCTACACTTTCTTAGGCATAAGTATATCATGTCTCAAACCTATCCCATTATTTTTATGTCATTATACTGATAAGGTCATATTCAAATCCAAAACACTTTATCACTTCTTTCAGGAGATCCGTAACTTACTCTTACCTAACCATTCTCTACTCTATTAGCATTACTAACTATTTAATGATAGTTTACGCCAACTGAATTAAAAATACCTCGTAATCTAAATTAATTGCCGTTCTATGTCAGAATAGATCAACTAGGTCATAAGACGTAAATATCGTCTATAATCATAGTCTCACGTTATATTTATATAATATTATATTAATTTATTTTCTGGGTTGAATAACCACCTTCAATAAAGATGAATCTTGGATGTTGAAGAGAGTGAGCGTTGTCCGATGAAGTGCGTTCTTCCCGGAGTGCTGCTTTAGGAGTCGTCAGTTGAGGTGGCGCTCCGCCCCAAGCGCCACAGATCCCCCAGTACATGCCGCGGCACATCTCCGCTCTCCGGTCATGGAAATGACTGATCGTCAGCTTGTCAGGAAGTAGGTGCGCAACATTAAGGTTAATGAGAGCTTCCCACTCTGATCTTACTGGCAGTTGTCCCACCTCAGAAGTTGAACGTACAGGCGAACGGAT
The DNA here is from genome assembly GCA_015478945.1 of Trachelipus rathkii. Lineage (NCBI taxonomy): Eukaryota > Metazoa > Arthropoda > Malacostraca > Isopoda > Trachelipodidae > Trachelipus > Trachelipus rathkii. The sequence continues at coordinate 18,419 of JABUQX010075256.1, read as the reverse complement.
GGCCGACAGAGTAGCGCCAGCAGAAGGGAAATTATTTGATGGGTGTTCAGTGATTTGATGGTGTCCGGAATCAAATTGTGTTGTTGGGTGTGTGCAACAAATTGCACTGGCATCAGGTGTCACCAATTGAAGTTGTATTAGATTTGGTGGAATAACACCCTTCAATAAACAGTGAATTCTTGGATGTTGAAGAGAGTGAGCGTTGTCACGATTGAGTGGCGTTTCTTCTTCCCGGAGGCTGCTTAGGATTTATCAATGGGGCTAGCAGCCCTCCTGCCCCAGACGCCACGGAACTCCCCCCAGTGCATGCCGCGAGCACACTCCTGCTCTCCGTCCTAAATGATTGTTGTAGCTGTTCAGGTGAGAGCTAGGTTGCGCACATTCAAGGTCACTGAGAAGCTTTCGACCACTCTGTACTCTTAGCTGGCAGTTGGTCCGCACCGCTGCAGAAGCTTGAACCGGTAAAGGTCGGACATGCATGGCCGTACAGAGTACGCCCAGGCAGAGCTTAAACTTATTTGATCGGTGTCAGATGATTTGATGGTGTTCGATATCAAATTGGCGTGGTTGCTTGTTGGTGTCGTGTCCACTGCAGTGCACTGGGTCACTCCGGGACACCAATTTGAAGGTGTTCTGGTGTGTAAACCCTTCATTAGATGAATCTGGATGGGAAGAGAGATGAGCGTTGTCACGATGAAGTGGCGTTTCTTCCCGGAGGCTGCTTAGGAGTCGTCAGTGAGGCTGGCAGCCTCCTGCCCCAGACGCCACAATATATATATTATATATACCCAGTAGGGGAAAAGAATTCCCTCACTAAATGTCTTGCATCTCATAGGAGACGACTGAAAGGGCTGTGTTAGCTTGGGTTATGGCCCTGGTATCACATATTAATGCTCAAAGTATGCTTATGCATCTCGGATCTGACTCATGTTTGTACACTCCACCTCAAGTCCATGGGGAGACAAGGAAAGGTTAATAATAAAATATATGTAGTGATGCAGAAAAATGTTTTTTTAATTTTTTTCATTTTTTACAATTTTATTAAAAACATTCTTGATGCAGTTTTTAGCTTCAATTGCTTGCTTGTATCTTTCAGCGAAATTGTATGAATCGTCTGGGTACTTCTAATAAATGGTGAGGAGAGAGGTAATGAACGCATTTAGAAAGTGTAAATTTTGTTTGCTTGCTGTGGCTGAATCAAAGATGAAATTAAGATGTGAAGACTAGTGGTGTGAGTTAAATGTTTGTGTGTTGGAGTGAAGAGTTGTGATTCTGATGAGTGACTTGTGACAAAAAGCTATTTTGGATTTTGAGTAAGATGGTCTAATGTAAATTTGAAGTTTTGAATGGCTCAAGGTGATGGTGCTGTAGGTACATGGGCCATCATGAGGGTGAGATTGATTGAAAAGAGCGTACTTTCGTGGATAATCTGTAATGATGTTTTGGATGGAGTGAGCAGGGGCTGCAAGATTGATGTGTTGGTTACATGGTTGAGATATGTGACCAATAAAGGATAGATTAGCAGGTGGCTTGGCCTGCGGAGAAAAATGAGAATGTGGACAGGTGATTGATTTTTGCGGGAGAGAAGTGTTGTCATACATACATTCTTCGAGCTTAAATAATATGCTTAATATGCTTGCTTAAAAGATAATGGTATTCTACGTAAAAAGGGATATAATGTTGTGTTGGATGTTTGAAAATATGCAATGATAATTTGTAGGGTATGCTATTTGTGTTTGATGTAATGGGACGGAGCGGATTATTATTTTTATGTAATTTAGGAATTCCGTAAAATTGTGACGTGAAATTCAATTATTGGAGCAAATGACACAAATATCAAAACGACTAACAGGGCTAAATGAAACAAATGTCTCAGCTAATAATTTGAACAAATGACACAAATTTAAAAGCGATTAACAGGACCTATGTTATAGTACAAGAGAAGTATCTTGGATGTGCTAAAGTAGAAAGTAAAGAATGTCAATAGTGAATGGATGAAGAGGTGATGATACAAGCAGTTGAAAGCAGGGCTGCGGGAGGTCGTAACAAAATTCGAAAATTTTTTCGAACTCGACTCCTAGATTCAATTTTGATCTTTCGACTCTGACATCCACTTAAACCAAAATTTTGACTCCGACTCCAGCCAGTCAAATTCAAAATTTCGACTCTGACTCCACATTAGTGCTTACAGAGTTACAGTTTAAAAAAACATTTTGTTTGAACTATTTTTTTTTCGCTTGCTGTTGAGAAAGATAAAAATAATAATACCACTTTTCCAATTGAATTCTATCTCGAAAATTGCTATACGGTAAGGTTACGTCAAAGACATAAAAGATGAAGGCGAAAACATGACAAACAATATATTTACAATCTCCTTATATATTAAACTTAATTCCACTTAATTATGTTTAGTTTTATTTATATAATAGGCATTATAAAATTAACAGTTTGATACTTGGCATTATTCATAGATAATAATAATAATAAATAATAATAAAAATAATCATAATAATCAAATAATAAATATATAACATAATATATAATCGCTTATGTAAATAAAAAACAAAAGAATTTCTGACAAAAATAAAAAAACTGGATGTTTTATAATTTTGGATATATTATATATATATTAATATATAATATATATATATTTATTATATATATATTATATAATATACTATAATATATATATATATATATATATATATTATTATATATTATATATTATATAATATATTGTATAATATATGATTTGCCTAAAAGTACACAAAAACGTCAGAAAATTCACCTTGAGGACCTGAATTATCATTTACTGTGCGGAACGGTTACAACGAAAATGCCCAATATCTGAACAGCATATCCGACATTATTAATAACTCTCATATTAATCAAATTAATGAAACTACTGTAAATTACATCAAACTTAAAAATTAATGCAAACGCAAGTTTGCTAAAACCTGTGTTCATTAAATGTACCGGTTTCTGATACGATTGACAATAATTAAGTGAAGTGTATCACTTCAATACCTACCCCACCCAAAATTATCAGAAAACATATGAGACTTTTATAATTTGTTTACTTAAACACCTTTATTTTAAAGAAGAACATATCTACAAAACTGATGGAGTGCCGAGGGGATCCCACTTGAACTTACATTTTATCTGCTATGTCACCTAGCTTTACCTACGGATTATGTGCAGCTGTATACTCGCCAAACTGTCCTGAGGTCAAATTCTAATAAACAAAATCCTTCGTGAAACAAACAACTTTTAAGCCCCGTATTTTACATAAGGTATGTCGACGACACCCTCACTATTTTTAAACATAGATCATATACATCAGTCATCATAAATTCAAGACGTGTCAGCTTAAAATCAGCATACGAAACTGTAGGTTAATAATTGCTATTTTTTTTTATGACATCAAACAATGTTAATCTGACTAGGACCGACCGGGGCAGAATTTGGCCGGGGCCGGGGTTAGCTAAAATATAGAATATGTAAGTCAAAACACTGAAAGTCTTAAAATTTAGGATGAAATTAAGATATATATTTCAATTAATAATAATTTATTAATATAAAAAGGAATAAGTTTAATTTTTACATTAAAAAATATTTTCGAAAGAAATTTTTAGAAAAAATTAGATTTTCTAGAAGAATAAGTTGTATTAATAAATTTATATATATATATATAAGTATATATTATATATATTATATATAGTATATATATATATATACTATGTATATATTATAATATATATATATAATATTATTATATATATATTATATATACTATATAGGAGACATTAGAAATAACTTGAAGCGATAAAATTACCTCCCATTTTTAATGTGCGTCTTTCTTCTTTTGCGTTCATATTCTTCACACACCTATCCTCCAGGCAACATATTACTGACCACCATTTTTCCACTATATCATTTACAATACTTAAAAGAAACACCCTTTCATAGATAACTTTAGCAGACATCCCTAAATACTTATCCCTGTGTGTGAGGGAGAAGAACGAATTGCCCACATCGTATGTCCTGCGTATCTGTAGAGCCGACAAGGGACGGTGAATTGGGTGACTGCCTACTACCATGCTATTCTTGCCAGGATCTAATGCAGGCCTCGGAGAGGTCGTGATTGCCGTAAACGACCTTATCTATCTTTTCGGCGAAATTGTATGATTCGTATGGGTACAATGGAATGTCAGAGAATAAATGTTGAGGAGAAGAGGGAAGGTGATGGATGTATTTGAAAAGGGCAAATATTTGCTCGCTGTGACGAAACAAAATGAAAGTAAAATGTGGAATTTGGCTGTGGTGTGAAATGGTGTGTGCTGGTGTGGAATGAATGAGAGAGGAAGAGAGGAGTTGCAATTTTGATGAAGGACCTGTGGTACAAAGCTATGATAGACTTTGATTGTGTGAGTCATAGAATTTTAATGGTTAAAATTAAGTTTGAAAAGTCAAGGTATGTGTGGTTGACGTCATGGTCCATCTGAGGGAAAAGTTGAAGAGAGTACGACTTTTTTGGGATAATCTGAATTGATGTTCTGGATGGGTGAGTAGGAGCTTCAGATTGATAGTGTTGGGGACCTGAATGGTTGGATATTGATCAAAAAGGGATGGTATAACGAGGTGGTTTTGGGGTGCGGGAGAAAATAAGAATGGCAGGAGGGTGATTGATTCTGTGAAGAGAGGAGTATGTGTGTAAGTAATACTTTCTTTGTAAACACAAGAGTATCATAAGTATACTAGAGTTGTGTATGTAAGATTGTATCGAAGTAAAAGTATGATTGATTTAGTGTTTGATTGAAGAAGGGAGATGTTGATAGTTATGTGTGGATTGTTAAACAGTAGGGGTTTAGGAATTGGGATTATCGTCTTATGTTGTTCTGTTGGATAAATTAAGTTAGTGGGGATGGAGAGGAAAGAAGGTGATACAGAAGGAAGTAGGTAAAATTAAGAGTGAAAAGTAAGTGAGCAAGGACAATAAGGCTAGTATGTTAAGCATCGCTCGCTAGTTAAACGGTTGAATGTGAACAAGTTGATAACTGAAAAAAAACAAAATCTGGGGGGCAAATGAAGGAAGCAATTGTTAGTAGTGCAAAGGAAGTATGTGGATGTGCTTAAAGTGGAAGTAAGAATAGTAACAGATGAATGGTTGGCAATGATAAGAGGTGATGAAAGCGGTTAAAGGTAAAAAAAAGAAGCGCGTTGTTGAATGTATTAAAAGCAAATGATGAAGGCTCAAAAGAAAGATGCTTGGAATTTATATAAGGAGGAAAAAAAGACATACTAAAGGATGTTTACTAGAGAAAAGAACAGGTAACATGAACAGTTGGAAGGGATTGAATGAGGACTTACAGGGAAATAGGAAGCTTCTGGAAAGAAGCGCGAAAGTTTAAGAATGAGGAATAAGGGGGATCTGCTTAGAGATAATGAATAGGGATGGTGCCTTTATAACTGATGAAATGGATGAGAGAGTTGTTTGGAAGACTTCGAAATCTGCCACAATATAGGCAGAATTGAAGAAGTGATAGTGAAATGTGTGTGGATTTGTTGGTGCAAGGAAGGAATAGATATTTGGGGATGAGGTTATTAGTAAGGAGGGAGGTAAGGGTAGAGTGAAAAAGTTGGAAGAATGGGTAAAGTCTTGCAGGTATAGAATGAAAATTACTGGTGAAAGATGATCAAGAAACGGAGCGGAGATGGGATTGATTGGATTTGGAAGTTGTGTAATAAAGCGTTTATAGAGGGTATAGTACCAAGGGATTGGAGGAGATGCTGGTAAATATACCCTTATATTAAGGGTAAGGGAGAAAAGGGAACTGTAAGGGAATTATAGGGGAATAGTTTATTGAGTGTAGGGAAGGTATATGCTGGTATTTGGTCGAAAAAGTACGTCGAGTGACTGAGGAACTGATTAGTGATGAACAATACGCATTTAGGAGTGGTAGAGATGTGTGGATAAAATCTTACATTGAAACAAAATGATTGAGAAAATGAGGGAGAAGATGAATAATTTGTATTGTTTTTATGGAATTTGCAACAGGCGTATGATAGAGTTCAATAGGGAAGGTTATGCAGGTGTTAGTGATGATATGGTGGTTGGTGAGTAGGCTTCCTGAATGGAATCAAAATATAGTATGACGATAGTGAAGCGTGTGTAAGAATAAATGGTGTCAATGTGATTGGTTTAGGATTAATCGGAGTAGAGGACAGGTTGTGTTATTCTCCTTGGTTATTCAATTTGTATATTTGATGGGGTTATGAAAGAACTCGAGGTGGGGATGCAGGATAATGTGTTAGAAATGGTGGAGGAAATGGGAAGATAAGGAGTGCCCTTACCTATTATATGCGGAATTGATTTGATTGCTGTTGTTTGGCTGTTTGGATTTTAATTCGTAGGAAAAGAGAGTTTCGAGAGGATTGGTAGAAGATATTGCAGGGTGTTAAAAGGAGGGGCTTGAAAGTAACGTGGATAAGAGTAAGGTTATGGTTGTGAGTGGGACAACTCCTCAGTGTGAAGTTATGTTAGATCGGAGCAGCTTGGAACAAGTGTCTAGTTTAAATATTTAGGTAATAGTTGATGAAAAGGAACGGACGATGCAGTGCTAGAGGAAAAGTTGTATGCAGAAGGGTGGTCTGGATTGTCGAATGTGTTAAATCGTTTGCGTGAATGTAAAAGGGACTAAGTCTTGGAGTGTGCTAGGTTTACATGAGTATAGTTGTACTGTTGTTATGTTAGTAGTTGAGACATATGGTCGAATAAGAAGTAAATCTAAAGTTACAATGGTTTCAGATGGACCAATTTGGGGTTTGCTAGGTGTGAAAGAATTGACGAAAGTGAGAATGGAGTTCTGTTGGTGTGAAGAAAGGAGTATAAGAGAGAATAAATGAAAGTATGTTGAGATGGTTTGCATGTGGAAAGTGAATTGGTAAGTCGTTCTTTTAAGCGGATGTAATAGTGGCGAAGTATTTGGATTCTGACCGGCTGGAGACCGAAAGAGGAAGTGGATTGAGTTCTGTGAACGAAGTCTGAAGAGAGTAAATGTGCAGTTTGATAGAGGCAGAAGAAAGTGTATACAGGAGTGAATGCGGGGGATGTGAGGGTATGGTTGTGTGGCCCACCTGGGCCAAGGGAGTGAACCCTACATCTGCACGTCTACCATATGAGGTCCATCGCTGTCCATGAACTTTAGTGTTGGATTTTCTGAGGCGATGACGTTCTACGCTAATTAATGTTTTACTGAGGGGGCGGTTAAGCTGCTTTCTTTCTACTTATATGTCATGCTCTTCTACTGCTTTTTTTTACGATGCTCGTCACGCACCTTATTCCCAATGTTTGGGAAAATAAAAGGAAGATAAAGAGAAGAGAGAATTATATTATTATTTCATATTATTATTATTATTATGTAGTATTTGAAACGGTATAATAGACAATCTTATAACACACTATTTTTGTATTCTAAATTGATAATCTTAGCTCCAGGAAAATATTCTTTCATATGCAGAAATTTTCTTTAAACTGTTCTGAATACAGATCTAACTAATTAATACTCTTTGAAGCTTCGCCCTTATACTCCGGACATTTTCAAGGAAATAACTTTTATTTATTCTTGATTTAAGCAAACAGAATAATATAAATACTTATAAAACTAATAATAAAAAAAAAAAAAAACTATAATATTAAAAGTTACATTATATCACAATATTTTTTGTTATTTAAACAATGTCTTAAAAATTTATAAGTGTTCATTATAATTTCGATATATTAAAATGGCTTGTGTTTCCTTAAGAGCAAATGATCCCTGAGGTGGCAATGTAATAAAGATATCATTTTCTTATGGTTTTTATCGTTCTTTTTTTAAAATCTTGGATAATTTCCTCGTCTCCACATTGTAGACACAACCCTTGTTGAATGTATTCTTGATGTATCTGATAGTGGGCTACATCCACTTTTAGAGTATGAACTCTGATAACACAATGTAAACTACTCTCGACGTCGAAAGCGCTTCACGTAGAGGAAGCACAAGCTCCAGTTTCAATGAGTTGATTGTGATCTTAATACAAGCTTCTTCCCTTGCTTTTGTTTTAGAATCTTGTAGTCTCGGATAGCGTTTGTGTTATGAAGAGCTTGTCCTGTGAGGTTAAATTCATCAGATGCTGTTTCATTTTATGAGAGAGGTATACGAATTAGATGGGATCATGCAGTAAATTGCAAGCTGAAATACACTGTGGGTAAGAAAATAAGTTCTTGGTGAACTCCGTTATATAGTTTGTCTGTTTGGGAGGAATGATTGTTCCTGGGTGACTGGCTGTGACCAGAAAGAAAGGTGGTTAGTATATTTTTTTAATCTTTATTGAGATGGGTTGTGGTTGGAAATTTTTGTCAATTAAGAGGGGAAAAGGGGCTGTATCAAATCCCTTGTCGATATCTATAGCTATAAGTAATGTGCAAAGGGGTGGGTTAATTGGTTAGAGCTCGTTAGAATGTGTTACATCAAGTTATTAAAGTGTTTGGTGGTAGAACGTTTTTGTCTGAAACCATGTTGTGATTCAGACAAGGGGATATAATGGGATACTTTGAGAATTTTTCAAATTTGCTTGGATACTATGAGAGATGTATTAGGTTCTAAGGAGCTGGACTTATTATATGTTTTTTACTTGGTTTTCTATATGTAAGGCGGTTTTCCTTAGGAAGGGGGAATATGTTGCAACCAATGAACATTAAATATTTGTTAGTTCTGTGATATGTATGAGTATTGAAGAAAGATTATTGTGTGTTTTTTTAGCTGTTTTTTTTGAAGGTTTTTGTTAAACTATATACTTGAAACTTCTAGTAGGGATGAATTGGGTTCTTTATCAATTTTAATATTTGTTAGTTGTTGGATTATTAGGCTATTGGCAGGGTTTGTGGGTTTATGTAGGATGCCGCAAGAGGACCGATATATACGATATTGATATTTTTTGTTTCGAATAGTGTTTATCGAAAAATATCGGATGATACTTTCTTTCAACCGATATATCGATTTTTTTTCTCAGTATCATCGAATAAACGATATTTTTTTTTAAATTCCTAGAAAATTTTTTGAACAGTTTCTTTTTTCATAAAAAACATTTAAACAAAATTGTAGTGGTAGTTTTTACTCGTATCCGCTTGGATGATGGGGACATTTCGTCTGACTCAGGAGGAGAGGTGAAGGGAAGGAAGGTCAGATGATCATACAGAGAAGAAGTAGAGGCCTATAAGGGAAGAACAACTTTCATGAAATATACCTATTACGTATTTTACTTTTCAAAATTATTTATAAAAAAGTAATGAAAGTATCCCATGTAATACAGGACAATACTATTTTTTTGATGGTAATGATTTAAACCTTTAATATAAATTTAATTTAATCCCTGAAATCTAGATATGTTTTAAGTTTATCATGGGAAAATTTCTACCTTTACTGAAGCTTAATTTCTGTAAAATCAAATAACTTCTAATATGCCCAATGAAATTAGTATTTGCCTTAAAAATTTATATAATATAAATAATTAATAATAAGGAAGGACAAATTCTAACAGTTTGCTTTGTCTAGTAATGAGAATATTGTTTAACTTCGGTAAGGATCAGCTATTATACTTATAATATTATTGATGTCGAAATGAAAGGAGTATGGATTTAAGAATAATCACTAATCAAATATTGAGTTGGTTAATGAACAAGTCTAGACAGATGCTGTAATTTTACTTAGAATCGTATTTTAGAATTAAGGTTCATTGGTATAGACATATAGCTGTAAGCAATATTAATTCTTAAGAAAGATTTATTGGTGAGTGATATTACACACCTACTGTGATGAGTTTAAGTATCTTTCATGCTCTAGTATACTAATACATAGATAGTGAGATTTATCAGATACAGATAGATTTTTGAATTTAGGGCTTTATTTGGATATTAATGACGGATGACAATACATGATGTACTGGTTAAGTTGGATGATATAATCATGAACTAATAGTATACAGCTACCTCTATCATGTTCCTGGACGACCGCCCAAGTCTGCGATAATCTAGAGGCTGGACCTATATATATTATATTAATATATATATATATATATATATATTATAAGTATAGTATATATATATATATATGATGTGCATGTAATATATTACTATATGTATTGTATTATACTACATATAGAAAGATATATGACATATTGACAATAGTTTACTTAACCGCCCACACGGAACGGGGGCTCGGATCAAAAAAAAAATTTTTTCACAGAAATGATTTACTGAGTCATAAATAGGTCCAGAAATTGAAAAAGAGTGATTACCTGTACTAGGGGCTTGAAGGTTAGGTTAGGTTAAGTTAGGGATTGCAGAGAGTCAGTTAGAACAGAAGTTATAAGGCGAAAAGCCATGGACATCACAATTATAAGATTAATTTATGTATCAATAGAGGCTATCTGTGAAAATTTTTTTTGATCCCAGCTCCCGTTCTCGGTGTGGGCGCTTAAGTAACTTTTACCTAATATATAATTATATATATATATAAATAATATATATATTATATATAAGTATATATATTATTATATATATATTAATATATATCATATATATATATATATATATTATATATATATATATATATAATATATATAATATATTACTTTTTTTGAAAGCAAAAACTAATTCATGGCCCTAGTATTAAGAAGTGAGGTGATTTCTTACAGAGGAATAAAGCTTTCGAGTAAAGTTAGAAAATCCTTCCCATATAAACTTAAAAACATATCTAATTTCAGATTAAAATTTAAAATTTAAATTAAAGCATTTAACATTAACCAATCAAAACTAGATTGTCCTTAATACATAGGATACTATTCATTACTTTTTTTATAAATATCTAATTTGAAAAAGTAAAATTACGTAATAGGCTATTATTTGCATGAGAAAATTGTTCTCCCCTAATATAAGCCTACTTACTTCTCTTGTATGATCATCTGACCTCCTTCCCTCCTTCCCCCCTCCTCCTGAGTCAGACAAATTGTCCCCATCATCCGAAGCGCGCCGGAACAATACACACATTATTGCTTTAGAATGCTTTTTATTTTATGAAAAAAGAAAACTGCCTAAAATACTTCTAAGAAGTAAAAAAAAAAATATCCGTTTAGTTCGATCCTGAGAAAAAAATATCGATATATCGGTTGAAAAAAATATCATCGATATTTTTTCGATACTATCGAAAAAAGAATATCAATATCGATATATATCGGTCCTCTTGCGGCATCCCTACATAAACCCACAAACCCTGCCAATAGCCTAATAATCCAACAACTAACAAATATAAAAACACTGATCAAGAAACCCCCATTTCAGAATCATTAAAGTAATTTAAAATATTAATAATTTTAAAAAAAAGCTTCTCAAAAAACTAAGCTTGTAATTTACAACACGATCACATATCCAACATTCACCAAAAGCACCTGTAACCTAATGCAATAATAGCTCTAACAAATATTTAATGTTACATGGTTAAGCAACATATTCCCTCCTTTCTAGAAACACGCCCTTAACAATAGGAAAACCAAGTAAAACAAATAATAATCCAGCTTCCTATAGAACCCTATACATCCTCTCCATAGTATCCAAAGCATTTGAAAAACTAAACCTTCTCAAAGTATCCCCTTACAGACCCTTGTCTGAATCACAACATGGTTTCAGACAAAAACGTTCTACCACCAAACACTTTAATAACTTTATCCAACACATTCTAACGAGCTTTAATCAAATATCCCAACCCTTTGCACATTACTTATAGCTATAGATATCGACAAGGGATTTGATACAGCCCCTTTTCCCCTCTTAATTGACAAAAATTTCCAACCACAACCCATCTCAATAAAGATTAAAAAAATATACTAACCACCTTTCTTTCTGGTCACAGCCAGTCACCCAGGAACAATCATTCCTCCCAAACAGACAAACTATATAACGGAGTTCACCAAAGAACTTATTTTTCTTACCCACTATTTCAACGTTCTTATGCTTATTGACCAACCTAATTCTATACCTCCTATGAAAATGAACAGGCTATGCTGATGATTTAACCATCACAGGACAAAAGCTCTTCGTATACACAACGCGTATCCGAGAACTACAAAGATTTAAAACAAAAAGAGGGAAGAGCTCTGTATTAAGATCACAATACAGAAGTCAATGTGAGAACTGAGCTTGCTGCTTCTCTACAAGTGAAAGCGCTTTCGGACTGTGAGAGTAAGTTACATTTGTGTACTGATATTCAATACTCTAAAATAATTGTCGCAAAGCGACATGAAGCAAAATTACACAAAGGAATACATTCAACTCTGAGAATTTTGCAACAATGTTAATAAGCGAGTAAAAGTATTCGGAAGATTTGATAAAAGAAAGACAAAAATTATAAGAAAAAAATGAATATTTATTAATTCCACCACAGTGAAGCATTTTCTTACATATAGTCTTTAAATTCACCATAAATATTCAATGAATATAATGAAATGTCAATTTTTTAAACATGTATTAAATAACAAAAAAGAAGTCGCATTGTGCATTACTTTTTGTTAACTTTTAAATAAAATTTAGTTTTAATTAATTTAATTATTTTGTTATTAGTTTTCTAAGATATTTATATTATCCGTTTGCTAAATAAAAAATAAAAATCATTCCTTGAAAATTGTCCGAAGTATGCAGATAAAAGTTCAAAACAGTAGTAAAATCAGTTTTATTTTATTCTTGGAATAATTTTAAAGAAATTTCTTCAGTAGAAAGAAATTATTTTTCTGGAGGTTAAAAAAACAGCAGCAAATTCATGTTTAAAAATAGTATTAAAATATAAAAGATAATTGAATAATAATAATAATAATAATAATAATAATAATAATAATAATAATAATAATAATAATAATTATAACTCTTCTTTCTTTATCTTCCTTATATTTTCCAAAGAATGGGAGTAAGGTGGCCTGACGGGTGCGCGAAAAGAAAAGCAGTAGAAGAGCATGACATAGGTCGGAAATAAGAAAAGCCCAGGCCTTTTACCGCGCCCTCAAGTACCATATAATTAGCGAGAAGTCATCGCAGTCAGAAAATCCACCCTAAAGCTTCATCGGGACAGCGATGAGACCCTCACTATGGAATAGATCGTCAGGTAAGGCGTTCATCCCTTGCCCAGGTGGGCCACAAACCTTACCCCCTCACAATCCCCCGCCATTCACTCCTGTTATACACCTTTCTTCTCGCCTCTACCAAACTCACATTTCTCTCCTTCAAACATTCGTTTACTGACTCAATCCACTTTTTCTTCGGTCTCCCAGCCGGTCGGTTAACACCGGAACACACTCGCCACGTTATACATTGCGCTTAAAGGAACCGACTACCATTCACTTTCCTTCTCCACCATGGACACAAACCATCTCAACATTTACTTTCATTTATTCTTCTCATTTTACTCCTTTCTTCACACCCACACCACTCTCTAATAAGTTCATTCCTCACTTTCTCAATTCTTCTCACACCTAGCAAACCCCTAAGATTGTCCATCTGAACACATTGAACTTTAGATCTATACTTCTTATTCCAGACCATAGTCTCACTATCATACAATAACACAGGTAACAACATACCCCTCATGTAAAAACCCTAGCACACTCAAGACTTAAGTCCCATTACATTCACCAACGATTATATATTTCACAACAGCCACCTTCCTGCCAATTCACAACTTTCCTACTACACTCCTGATCATTCCGTTCCCTTTCATTCCAACATATATTCCAAATATTTAAACTCAGGGACACCTTTGTTCCAGCTTTGCTCACCATCTAACATAACTTCACACTGAGGAGTGTGCTCACTCTCACAACCATTAACCTTACTCTTATATCCACGATTTACTTTCAAAAGCCCCTTCCTTTTACAACAGCGCCTGCCAAATCGTCTCTACCAATCCTCTCAAAACTCTCTTGCCAGATTCCGCCACAGCAGAACCAAAATACATCCGGCAATTATAATAGGAGGGCACCCTCCACTTATATCTCCATTCTCCATCCAATTCTAACACCAATTACCTTGCCATCCCCACCTCGCTATCTTCTTTTTCACTAACCCCCATCCATATACAAATTGAATAACCAAGGAGACATATAAAACACAACCCTGTCTACTCCCGCTATTAATCCTAACCCACTCACCATTGACACCATGTTATTCTTACAACACGACAGTTCCTCTACTATCAGTCATACCATACTTTTGGATTCCATTCAGAAGCCTATCACCAACCAACAACATATCACTTAACACCTGCCATAAACCTTCCTATTAAACTCTATCGATACCGCCTATTTAAATACATATAAACCTTTAAATACAATTTTACTTAAATTTCTCCCTAATTTTCTCAATCATATTTGTTTCAATGTGAAGATTTGATCACACATCCTCTACCACTCCTAAACGCACCTTTGTTCTTCACTAATCAGTTCTTCAGGTCACTCGGACGCACTCTTTCGACCAAACATGACCAGCAGTATACCTTCCTACAACACCATCAATTAAACTATATTCCCCTATATTTCTTACATGTTCCCCTATTTCTCACGTTACCGCTTATATAAGGGTTACTATTACTGCTAATCCCTCCAATCCCTTGGAACTATAACCCTCTAAAAACGCTTTATTACACCAACTTCCAATATCCAATCAATCACCATCTCGCCTCCCGTTCTTGATCATTTCACCAGTAATTTTCATCTATACCTGCAGATTTACCATTCTTTCAAACTTTTTCACTCTACCCCATTACCTCCTTTCTTTACTAATACCTCATCCCCAAAATACCTATTCCTTTCTTGCACCATCAAAAACCCACACACATTCACTATTACCTCTTCATTACTGTTAATATGCAGATTTCGTTGCCGAGTGTTCTTCTTCCACCACTTCATCACATCCATTTTCATCAGTTACAAAAAGCACCATCCCTATCATTTATTCTAAGCAGATTCCCCTTATTCTCATTCTACTTTCGCGCTTCCTTCCAGCAAGAGCTTCCTATTTCCTTGTAAGTTCCTCATTCATCCTCCTTCCAAACTTTCATTTAACCTCTTCTTTTCTCCTACCATAGACACCTTTTTAGTATTCCTTTTTTCCTCCTCTATACACCTTTCTAAGCATCTTTCTTTGAGTCTTCATCATTTGCTTTTTTTAATACATTCAAGGCCCTAGCGCTTCTTTTTTTACACCTTTAACCGCATTTCATCACCAATCTTTCATTTCCACCATTCACTGTTAACATTCTTAACTTCCTACTTTAGCCGCACATCCACATACTTCCTTGCACTCACTAACAATTGCTTTCCTTTCATTTGCCCCAGATTTGGTTTCAGTATCAACTTGCATTTCACATTTCAACCGTATTTACTAGCGCAGCGCTTCTTACATTACCTTAGCCTTATATGTCTTTGAACTCACTGCTAAACTTCTCAAACTCTTAATACTTTACCTTACTTCCTTTACGTATCCACCGTTTCCTTCTCCATCCATCCCCCCACTAATACTTAATTTTTACATAGAACAACATAATGAATCCGATAATCCCATTCTAAACTCCCCTCACTTGATTTAACATGCCAAACACATACTGTCAACAATTCTCCTTTCTTGCATCAACACTAAATCAATTCATACTTTTCACTTCAGAATGTACCATCTCTACATACACCAACTCTAGTATAGTTATGAATTACTTAATAATTCAAAGAAAGTTATTTACTTACACACATACCTCTCTCTCACTTGAAATCAGATCATCTTCTCCTACCATTCTCATTTTCCCCCGCCACCCCAAAACCACCTGTTATACCATTCCCCTTTTGATCAATTATCCGTCCAATCCATTTCAGGTCCCCCAACCACTATCAACAGAAACTCACTAGCTGCACCCCATCCAGAACATTCATTCAGATTATTCCCAAAAAATCGTACCCTCTCTTTCAACGTTTCCCTCAGATGGACCATACGTCACCACCCACCACATACCTTGACCTTTTCAAACTTAAAAATATTAACCATTAAAATTCTAGGACTCACACAATCAAAGCCGTCTACCATAGCTTTTGTACCACAGGTCACTCATCAGAATTGCAACTCCTCTCTTCCTCTCATAAAAATTTTCCACACCAGCACACACACCTATTTCACACCACACCACTCAAATTTCACCGTTTCCTTTCATTACATCTTGGTTTCAGTCACAGCGAGCAATCAAAATTTGCCCTTTCTAAATACATCATCACTCTCTCCTCTTCTCCTCAAAACATGTTATTCCTCTGACATTCCATGTACCCATCACATTCATTTACAAATTTTCGGCCGAAAGAATAGAAGGTCGTTACGGCAATTCACGACCTCTTCCGAGGCCTGCGATAGCCATTCCTGGCAAGAGCATAGAATGGTAGTAGGCAGCCAACCCAACTATCACCGTCCCTTAGGTCGGCTCCTACGATTAGCAGGACATACGATTGGCAATTCTATCTCCCCCACACACAGGGATATGAGTAGTAGGCGATGTCTTGCTAAAGTCGTGTTATCATAGAAGCAGGGGTGTGTTTCTTTAAGTATGATTGTAAATGATATGTGGATAACATGGGTGGATTCGAGTAATGATGTTGCCGTGGAGGAGTAGGTGTGTTGAAGAATATTGAACGCCAAAAGAGAAAGGACGCACCATTAAAAATGCGAGGTAATTTCATCGCTTCGAGTATGCCGTGTACTCCTGCCCTATATATATATAGTATATTATATATACTATATATATATATATATATATATATATATATATAGTATTATATAGTATATATATAGTATATATATATATATATATAATATATATTATATATAGATATATTACATTAATATTTAATACTACTATATTCTTCTAGAAAATCAATTAATATTTTCTTAAAATTTCTTTCGATATAAGAAGTAGTGGTATTTATATTAGTGTAATTATTATATGTAAAGGAAGTGTTGTATGCTATTTACAGATATGAATATAATCGTTACAAAGATTTTAACAGATGTTTTCCATGAGTGTAGGATTAGGAGAAGTTTTAGATAAAAGGATAATTTCATCCGTAAGTTTTTAAGAGATGACTAGTATACAAGTTAGTTTTCCCATTGAAGAGCTTAGAGCAGTATCTAAATGTATATTATGACGTAACCCGGCACCGCCGTCCGAGAGAAGAGTTCGCTTGCTCGACCGGGTGACAGTGGTCCTATCTAAGTCAAAAGAAGAGGAGTGGTGAACATAATGATTTTCACCAGTAAATGTCATAAGAGAAAGAATGATTGTTATCTGAAAATTAAATTTTTTGAGATACCAAAATAGATTATTTGTAATAGATATGATTAAGTAGTCTTTAAATTCAAGAAACTTTTGCTTACTGATGTCTTTTGATTTAGCTGAGAAAAATTTAAAAGAAAGAAATGTAATAGAGTGTTATGCAGAATTGTGTAATACCTGAGAAGAATTAGTGAAGTAGCGCATGATCTAATGTTGCATGCTTATTATCAGCAAACTTATGTAAAATACGGCGGTTATCCTGAAATCTGCGCTGAAGCCTATTACAAAGCTTGGGAAACTAGTTAAAAAGTCTTTAATACAACAGAGGAGAGAAATGTTTGTATTGAGACAAGTGAGAAATTGAGGATAGTCTAGAGCGAGATATAGATTACAGGAGGTGGTTGATGAATTGTTAAACAATTGCTGACGAGCTACTCTGGTACCATGCAAGTTTGATGGTAGAGAGTATGATGCGCGCGATCATGCGTGTAAGAAGTGTTTAGAGAGAGCGGGTGTGGTGCGCGAGGTAGCGCAGAAGCCGAAAATATGCTGCTGGAGCGAAGGTAAGTCGTGCGATGATAGATTGTATAGCTAGAGAATAAATATGCTTTGCTGCTGTGGATGGTATGTTATTTTGAGTAAATGTGGAGAAATAGCAGCTTCGATTAAAAATGTTGTATTGTTCAAATAAAGGTTTCGTATCAATTAACGCAGCGGTACAATTTATGATAAACAAAGGTTCTACATCAAGTGAGGCGAAATTATTAGTGGTTTTAAGTTTGAAAACATATGTTTCTGATGTATTCTGCATATTAACTATGATATAGAGTTATTAAGATTATGGTCGGATTATGCTTGTTCAGATATTGGGCAATTTCGTGTTGTAAACCGTTCCGCACATAGATATTACAGGTCTCAAAGATGAATTTATCTGAGTGTTTTGTGTATAATGACAATTCTCATCATATATTTATATATTAAATATATATATATTATTATTATGAGATAATATATATATATGTATATTATGTTTCA
>JABUQX010075255.1:0-19055 GCA_015478945.1 Trachelipus rathkii | reverse complement strand
GGCGTCAAGCTAAAAGTTTGTAAAATAACTCATTATGGAATATGCTGAGGGGGTTGGCTAACCCAAAGTTCAACGGTTGCATACTGCCTCTTAAGTAGTTCTAAGAAGTAGCGGTTGTGTCCTCTTCTTCAATTTCCATACCTGTTATAGGATCCTTAAGGTCGAAAGGGACGTAAAGATAATACTTGTTGGCAAGACTAAGATGTATATATTTGAGGCAGCGGAAAATCTCGTCAAAATAGGTGTTTGAATTTAAAGGTCTGTAGTCGAACATTACCCTGTAGATACGTCCCTTTCTTTTTTTGGAATGTCGTAGAGGTGCCGAGTGTTTCGCTTGAAGGGTCTTATATTCCTTGTGAGGAATATAAATCACATTCTTATGTGTTTTAGGTAACTGTGGGGGAGGCAGTATTAGTGGGTCGGTATAATTAACTTTGGGCGCATTTCTTGTTTGTACTTATAATTTCATTAGCTGGACAGATCGGTACTTCATCATCTTCTAAAGCGTAAATATCTTTGTAATGTCAAAGGTCCAATAAATTTATTCAGCTGATTTTGGATCCGTCAAAGATGACATTAGTCCTTCTTTCATTTTTTAAAAGATTCTTGGACATAACTTTATAAGTTTCCGCAGTTGCGTGCGAGAAGCCTTTTGACGGGAGACTAATTGTATGGCGAGGTTTTCCAGGGGGTCAGGGATTTAAAAAGAGGGTTTGAGTTGTCAAAGGAGTTGATTGCCATGTGTGTTGCGCGGCGGACATGTTAATAATATCTAAGGCTCTGGGCCCCTGTTGTACCAGTGTAATAACACTTCCTAATATACAATTGTTGAAGAAAGACTTTCCGAAAGATCAAATGAGCCGGTAGGGGGGGGGGGTATGTGCTAGGAGAGGCATTTAGATAGAGTGGTCTGGGTATGGTTTAGTGTTGAATTTTGATGTAGTAGATTATATATGTAGTATCAGTGTCAATCATTAAATCCTTTGCAAAGCGTATCTGTTGGGTAGAGAGGCAAGGAAGTGTTGTGATTTATTTGAGGTTTCAGGAGGCTTTGACTGTTTGTGGGTACCTAGTAGGAATGAGAGGCATAGGATTGTAAGCTGTTATCTGACCTATGAGCTAGATGATAGTGTTTTTTGGCTTTCAAATCTAATGGTGGTGAGTTAAAAATTAGTTCCTAAAAGTAATTCGGCCTTGAAGCCACAAAGAGAGTCGTATGCCATAAATTTATGGTAACCAATATGTTTTTTAATGTGTATATGTTCGCAAGTGTACAATTTGATTAAATTATCCCCGAGTAATCGATTTTCGGTGGTATAGGAGTTTTTTTCTAAGGGGTGTTAATGGAATATTGCTTTCTAATTCTGAGATTGAAGGATGCCGAATGAGCGGGAGTTTGATTCACGATCAAGAGAAAAGCGTTTATTGTTATGCATTAAGAGTTAAAAGCATATCCGTATCAGAAAATAGGTGTCCTATTGGAGGACGTGATTTGTTTGCCTTTTAATTTTGATTATGTTTTGTATTGTTGGCCAAAATGATGAAGACAAGTTAGTCTCGGTGTGTAGTGCTATTGAGAATACTGATTTTAGTGTTGAAGTTGCAACAGATGATGATTTTGGTTTGAGACATAAAGTGATATTAGCAGTTTATTACAGGTGTGGTCTTGAGTTAGAAGGATTTGAAAATCAGGTGTTGAAGAAGAGGGTTTGGTTGATTTGAGATTTAAAATTTTTGTTCAGTTTCGTGAGTGGATCGATTCCTTTTTCTCTAAATGTGAATTTATAATGGTCACATGGTTGTCGAGTTTGGAATGAACTGCGTCAACTAGTGAAAAGAGAGGAATAAGTTTGTCTTAGTAGGGAGAGGGCTCATATTTTGATTTGAATGAAAATTTCAACTTGAGAGGAACTAAATGGAGGATTGTATTATAAAATATTTATCAATGATGGTTTTGAGATAAAAACTATCTTGACAGAAAACATGAGTGTGAGTATTCTATAAAGAGTCTGAACAATGCATCCATAAAAATTTAAATGGTATCTGAGGGTCTTTTGAAGGATTGAGGAGGGGGAGGGTGAGTGCAGTGAGAGAGATTCTCGTGTGGAATAGTCAAAGTGTGGTCAGAAGAAAAATCTATATTAGAAATTAATGGTGGGGGAGAGATCATAGTTTTCTATCAGTACAGCGAAAGAATTTGTGGAATCTTTAAATTGGAATGGAGGTTAAAATAATCTTCGAAAGAGTTCAAAGAGAAAGTGTTTTAAAATTTAGGTCAATGCTGGACTTTTATTTTACTTAAATCCTATTTCTAAAGTAATTTGATTATATTATTTATTCTATTGTGTGCTATGCTAGATATATTACTTTTATCATATGTGCTCTACCTAGGAAGCTTTTCCTTCTGTAAGGTTGAAAGAGGGCATTCCGGACCCTATTACCATCCAAACTGTTTATGAGTCCATAGCCATTATGCCATAAGACGTGCTATGTGAGATGCCACTACGCCATTCGCGTTACTTAACCTTCGCATCCTTGTGCTTCTTTCATCACATATTTTCCATCTTTCTATTTCCTTCCTGTATCTTCATCTGCGTTAAGACATCAATATCAATGCTTCCTTTTCAATTACTTTCCTCAGTATCCCTCCTAGGTGGGTTGCGCTTTTAGTGCTAGCTGGAGTCTATCTTATGTCATTACTTCTATATTTCATGTCCGCAATTTGCAGGTTGTGGCTTGGAGGGTTCCATATCCAAATCATAGGGAATTACTTAAAAATGGGCGATAGGGTACTTGTAGGTTGAAACTCAGAGTTGGATTTTCCATTTACGTCGTCATGCTCTACTTGAACAGGTTCTATTCCCCTAGGTATTACTATTCATTAAAATTTTCTTAATATTAAAAGCAAATATTATTATTGTATTGATTGTATCATTAAAAATAAAATGGGTTATAAATGTTACTTCCACTCTTTGGCATGGGCCAAAGTGGTCTAGAAACCTGAACCTTAGTTTAAGTGTGAGAGTTAGTTACATAGAAAAGTTGATAGCGACTACATGGTTTCATTTTGGTTTTGATACAAAACCTTACAGATCCTTACCGACATTCATTTGCGTAACATCTCTGGACCGGCTAAGGATTTACATCATCATTCTGCAGAGTACTCAGGCTGAAATGGAACAAGGAGATATTATAGGTACCTATTAGATCGTTATTGTTGTGATTTTGAGCTAAGAGAGACAGCATTGGCGGGTTCGTCTTGATCACAAAATAATAATAATATACGTTACTCTACGTTCTACATATTATTATTAATTCTTTTTCTTCTCTATTCATCAACTCACTCTCTGAAGGTAACAACACACCATCTTCAGGAGAGTTCAAAGCTTTTTTTTAAAGGGAGAGTCGCGTTTTGATTTTCAATTATTAGTTGCATGGGATCGGCTTATATTTAATTTGTACCGAATATTCTGAGACGTGTCGTCGGAGTGCAGCATTTTAGATGATAGTTTTCAAGCCTTTGTGTGAATATTTTTTACAATCCTCACTTTTGGAGCGCAGAGGTGGCATGTAAGTATATGAAATTTACCTCTCAAGTAATAATTATTATAGTCATTGTAAACATAATTTATATTATTGACTTATGGACCTACTACTTCACTTTATTGGAGTGTGTTTATTAGATATTATTTTATTGGAACATTTAAACAATTAGAATCTAATGCGGACGATGAAATGGTTTTCAACATTCGTGAATGATTGCGATTGAGATTCAGATTTTTAAGTTTCATAATTCGCTGAGCATTTAAATATAGGAGTTTGATTGTCTGAGAAATGTTTCAAAGTTTCACATTACTTATATTGTATTATTTTTATTCATAAAATCCTCGCAACTGGAGATCATTTTATTACTTTACAGGTTATTTAAAATTACAAGGAGTGGGAATATAACCAATAGATATATTACAATCTCTTGAATTGATTGATTAGTACATAAATGTCTACTGTAACCTATTGAAGCTGCTAATTTTTTATTTGGAAGAAAGCTGGTTTTATTGAAATGAAACATTTGAAATAAAAGTCCTTAAAGCTATAGAAATATTTGCAAAACATTTAAAATTGTAAAAAAAGAAATTACAAAGTATTTTAAGAAACTGATCTTTCATGCTATTTCTAACTTGTTATGAATTCTGGATGCGTTTTTGTGATCTAGTCACATTGAGAATCTTCGTCGAAAGCCCAAGAGTGGCTGGAACTGCAAATTATTTTTACCATATTCATTGTAGGTATCAAATTTTTGCTCTGGGAGAGGGTTGCTGATCATTCTGATTAGTATTGTTTGGAGAGTCGATCGTTTCTGGAGCGTCAGTTAATCTTCTTTGGGGAGGGAGTTTTGTGGAGAGAGATTGATTTCTCAGTAATACGATTCTCATTATGTTTTAGGAAAACGGTTTCTTCTGAGTGAGATATTGGTAATATATTTTTACTATTTGCATTAGAGCCAGATATTATTGGTGAGAATTATATGTTGTGAGGAAGTGTGCCTTTTATGGGCGTGATGTGGCAACGTTTTATTGATTTTCCATTTATAGTGAAATTCGATAAAACTTTATATAAAGATGAGTAACATATGCCACTTCCAATTGGAAAATGTGATATTTTCGTATTGTCCTAAATTTGGAACGATTTGTAGTAATAATTTCCCCAAAGAGTTTACTTTATTTTTCGTTAAGCATGGATATTTTTATTTAAAAATATTCAAAGGGGTGTATAAAATTTTTATATATAAAATAATAAAACAAATTGAATTAGACCTTAATCTTTTTTGGACGTGGTTTTATAAATACCTATGTGTGCTTATTGTTCCTCGCGTCATTCAAGCTGGAAATCGGACACCAGGTTATGTTTCTAGCGAGATTCTTTAACAACTTCATTAGAGGTAATCAGAGTAGAAGAGGATCGCCACTCTTCCAAAAATTTATTTTTCTTAGGTGGAATTCCTTTAATATTTAGGGATAACAATTTTATTCAATAATTATTTTCAAACTCCACACTGAATTGCCTCAAAGTACAAACAAAAATGAATACAATAATACAAAGTAAATTTAAAATAGTGAAATATCAAAATATTACGGTATTGGACATGATGGATTATATGATTTTCAGCCACTTATAATACACCAATTTAACTACATTCATAGCTATCAACACACAAACTTTCAAATAGTTGAAATGTATATAATAAATCAGAGCATTCAAAAATCTGTAATCAAAAAAATAAAGAATAATCGAACCCAATTTTACACTAACGTACATTAAGAGGATTTACCAATCAGAAATACATAAAAATGGGACCAAATGGACGGTCTTATTATAAACACTGTTAAAAACCGATGTAATCAACCTAAAATTAAATTCCCAAAAAATAGAATTATTATGGGTTATGAACATTTACCTAGTAGGAACCGAATTACCGGGGTCCATTCAAAATGTAAAAAATTGGGAAAGAACAATGTTTCAAAATATTAATAAACTTACATTTACCTTGATGAACGCCAAGAAAATCTTAAACATATAATCGTAACATTACTCTCAAAAATACCGGATCAGAAAACAAAAAAGTATAAAAAAATAATGGAGAGAAAAAACTAACAAATTATAAACAACATTCTCGGCAAAATACGAGAGATAAAAAATTCGTTCCTCAAAATACCGGAGAGAAAACAAAACAAATTGCATTCAGAACATACTCTCAAAATACAGGAGAGAAAAAAAATTTTCGAACATATCTCTCAAAATACCGGAGAAGATTAACAAAAAAATTAGCAAAATCAAACGCTTGATTTTTGTTACACCACTACTCCTTTTATAAGTCTCAAAAATACATTAAAATTTAAATTAGAAAACAAAAAAAAATCAACATGTATGCTTTACAATAAACAAATTTACACTTTAATTTCTTATGACGGTAACATAAAATTTGTATTTAACCAAACAATTTCGTAATAATAAGCCTGGTTAGTTACACGGCGTATGGTGGCAAAATGAAAATAAAACAAAATAGTAAACTATTAAATCACACTTCCAAAGATATAAAAATTTATAAATACTTCAGTCTTTTAAAGAACCAAAAAAAAACGGGCAGATAGGGGTAGGGCGCCCAGTCATTCATAATCTATCTTGAAACTTATATTTAAGTCCTATTACTTTTGTGCATATAAATTACAAAAAAAGATTATGTCTTATTCAACCAAATTTATTGAGGCTTAAATTTACAGTGAGTTCTTAAGAGCCAAAAAAAACTGGCGATAGGGGTCATAGCGACCCAAATCAATTCTTTAGAATTACGGCTCATATTAAAGTCTATTACTAATGTAATTGAAAGTGTATAAATAAAAGTATTATTAACATCTAATGCCTTTCACTATTCAACTCGCATTCTGATAGAAAATTATAATAATTAAAATAAAAAAAATAAAGATGCAAGTTAACAAATATCTCGATTCTGATAGAAATAATATAATAATATAAGACACAGCAACTAATTTTCACCATCTTTGATACAAATTAATAATAAATATAATTTTTAAAATTTAGATAACTTGAAACATTTGGTTAGTAATAGTTCAACAAAAGGAGAAGTTTAAATTTGTGGCTTCTATGATCTTGCACGCCTATCTACTGGATTAATTCTATATATGGATAATACCATAACTGACGTTCCTATTAGGAGGAGGCGAGCAAATATTAAGTCCTAAAGTAACTTTTGAAATTATGAATGACCTTAGGCGCCTTTCATCGAAGAGTCACATTCAAATAAGGGTGTTAGATTATTTGGAAATGTGATTTCAAAAAAAAATAAATATCTATTATTCTATATAAATTTTTGCAACAAGGGCTTTTTTTTTCTTACTCTATAAAAGAGTTAAAGGGAAATTAATAATAAAGTTAACTTACGAGTTGTTGATTGTCTAAATTATTTTTACATATAAACAACTTTCACTTTTCCCATGGAGTCTCCAGTAAAAAGAAAAAACTTATTATAATTAATGTATATAAAAAAAAGAAACTTTCGAGACACCTAGTCATTCGCGTTCAAAAGAAAATATATCTCTTAATAATAATAACTAAAAAAAAAACATTAACAACACAATTCATTCAATATTACGGTCAACGAAAAGTGGAGAACCAAGATGCTAGTACTAGCTATCTTGCCGAAAAACGATTTAGGTCTGAGTTTCAACCAAACTTGATATGTGCGACAATTTGGGTTTTTAACCAAACCTTCCTAAATGCGAACTTTCTGAAAAAGTTGCAGTTTGTAAGGAATTTAATCATAAATGAGCAAGAAAATAGGACTACACCAGTTTGAACGCACAAAATTAGGAAGTGGAACAATACAATGTGATACGACTCACGTATTAAGCAAGTCGATTCTCATGGCGAAGTTTTGCTGGCGTGGGCAAGAGGAATAAAAAGGCAGAACGAGGCCAGACACGCAAGAGTGGTACAACGCTCGGACTAAATTCACTCTCAACACTATCACGGGAGTTCCACACTCTTTGAGTTAGTGGGAAAATGGGGGAAAGCATCGGAAGACGCTTGCTAGCCATGTAATACAGTTCTCACAATTGAGGGGGGGAGGGGGGGGGATATATATCTATATATAATTATTTTTTTCTTTTTATTATTTTTAAATAAAGGACCTTTGGGCTTTGAAGGTTTGTACGTATTTAGTTAATTTACATGCAAAAAATTTATATTTGGAATGATTTTATATTCTTTTTCCCCATATCATGTTTCCCTTCTATTATATTTATTATCTATAATATATTTTATATCATTATATATATTAATATAATATACTTAATATTATATATTATATATATTATATGTTATACTTATATATATATTTATACATAATATATTATATATATATATATATTATATATACGGTATAAACAAATATATTATTAATATATAATTATTATATTATATATATATTAATATATAATACTATTATATATTATTATACTATATATATATATATATATATATAATATATTATCTATATAGATTTAATATATATTATCGTATTATATTATATAATATATATATTATTATATATCACTAATTATATATATATATATATAATTTTATATATAATTATTATTTATATATTATATATTATTATACTGATTATATATATTACTATATATTATTATATATATATTTATATATATATATATATAATTATATTATTATATTATATATTTTATATATATATATATATACTATATATTATATATATATATATATATATAAACAGTTGTAATTCAAGTAGGGTGATTGGATAAAAGATAATAAATTAATCTAAGCTGAAACTTCTTGATATCTAGACCAGATAATAAGGCAATTTCAACATTATACAGGAGTAAACGGGGTATTTTGGATACTGTTCTAGTAGCAATTCTGCTCAAATGACAACCTGATTACAAGTACCTAATCGAGTTGCTGAACATCTGCTGAGAGACCAAAGTATTGTGCCACCATTAACTACCTATAACTGTTCAAGAAAAAAAATAAAATTAAATTAATTAAACTTCAAATTTAAAAAAAAAAAATTTTTTTGTTACGTAAGCTTAGTTCGACAATGTGAAAGTTTTAATGTAAAAGGCAACTTACATTATAACCAGCTAGAGATCCTGACTGTAAATCTGATTCTATGTTTCCTGGATCTAGGTATGCGATGCTCATTAAAAATCCTGGACCAGTAAATGCCCATAATTTTCTAAAGCTAAATAATTTCTGAAAATAGTTATTATTTTATAATGCATATAATTACTAATTTTTAAATGCATTATTCAATATCACACATCAAGCTAAAAAAAAATTTATTAGATAAAAAAACAAAAGGTGGAGAACATTATGCCCAGCACAGTTCGACCCCCAAATGACTGAATATGTCGTCCATAACCATGTAGTCTTACATAAAAACAAAATAAAATTCAAATAACATTTTTATGGTAATTTATATACTGAATATATACGAGGTGTCTCAAAAGTAAGTTTACTGATGTCATCAAAGACTACCTTGCAATGCTACAGCACTGTCTTGTTTATAGGAGTGTTGGCCACTGTCTTGCCAATGTGAACACACCAGATTCAACTGGATCGGTTGAGTCAGCCTTGAGTGTGAGTGTATGTTGTTTCACTGTTATGTTGGCAATGCAAGGAAATACTAAGCAAAGGGCCTGCGACCAAATTTTGCATTAAACTCTGCAAATCCGCCACTGAAATATTGCATTCGTTAAGAGAAACGTACAGTATCCCAACAATATTGAAAACAATGGTGTTTAGGTGGAATATTTGGAGGACAAACATCAATCTGGATGGCAAATCTCAAGATTTAAGAACAATGTGGAATTGGTACGCACTGTGATGGCAAAAGATAGCCGTTAAAACCTTCGGACGATTGCATAGGAAATGGGCTTGGATAAAACCTCTGGCCCAGAATTCTAACAAACCATCTGTATATGGGGAAGATTTCTGCAAAGCTGGTGCCCAAACACTCGATATTGGAGCAAAGAAGAATCAGTTGCGAATATGTTGGGATGTACTGGAATGCCTAAGATTGGAGCCAAATTTCCTTAACAAAGTCATAACAGGAGATGATGCATGGCTTTTCGAGTATTCTCTGAAAACAAAATGGCAAAGTCAGAAGTGGCACACAAAAAATTCTTCTCACCCGATAAAAAACACGCATGAGCAGATCAAAGATGAAAACGTTAGTTATCGTGTTTATCGAGTCATGGTTTTGTCAACAAAGAATTTTTAGCTCTAGGAATGACAGTTAATACTGTCCATCTTAAAACGATTTCACAGGCGGATTCTACGAGTCCGAGTGGACATTGCATGCTATTGGGTGCAAAACCATGACAATGCGCCAGCCCACATAGTGCTACCAATCGAGTTTCTGGCAAAGAAATTCCCACAGTTTCACATCGTCCATACAGCCCAAATTTAGTCCTGTGTGACTTTTTCTCTTACCAAAGTTAAAATCAAAATTGAAGGGACAAAGTTTTGAAACTAAAAAACATACAAAGTGCAATAACAACCGAACTTCACACCCTCATGGATAATAACTTCCAATACTTACAAGAGAGTACTCTAATGGTAAAATCTGACACACACATTACCCTTCTTCTAATTTCCTTAAACTTACACACTTTCAAACCCTATGTATCAGGGTGTACTGGAATAATTTAATCTTAAAATGTGTGGTGTTTTTTTCCCCATCACTAGGAGTATTGCATGATCTGCTGGACTTCTTCCACTATATCTCCACATCTCAATTTAACTTGCAGCAATAAATTAATATTAACTACCTAGGAAATTATAATAAACTATTTTGAAAAGATTATCTCACAGAATAAATTTCCAGTTCCATAACCCAAATTTAAAAGTTTTTTTTATACAGAAATTAGTAAATGTAACAAAATAATAATAATAATAATAATAATAATAATAATAATAATAATAATAATAATAATAATAATAATAATAATAATAATAATAATAATAATAATAATAATAATAATAATAATAATAATAATAATAATAAAAATAATATAAAATTGAATTAAAAATATCATACATCAGAGTCAGGAACTTGAATTCTTTCATTATCTAAATAAGTTTTAAATTCTTCTTCTTGTGGATGTGTTAGACTTGAGGTTTCATTTATAGTTGAATTTGAAGTAGATGCTGGATATAAAGGAGGAGGCCAACTTGTACTGTCTTCTGTGTTTGTTGACAGGTTTTGATTTTTTTCACTCTCTGTCTGGGAATTTTCTTTTTTATTATTCTTTGAATTGTGTATTTTTTCTTCCATTGTTTTTTTTTTTTATTATTATTAAAATTGTGAATACAAAAATTTCGAAAAAATTTATATTATATATTAATATTATAAATATAATTATAAAAATATATATTTTTTATATATAATATATATATATATATATATATATATATATATATATATATATATATATATATATATATATATATATATATATATATATTATATATATATATATATATATATATATATATATATATATATATTATATATAAATATATCTATATATATATATAAGATATAATTATATATATATATAATATATAATATATTACTTACATTTACCAATGCCATAATGATTCAGCATTTCTGGTTGCTAAAACAATAATTGCAAACAAAACTCTATAATCAAGCAAATGAAATTAAAATAATATAGTAAAAAAAATTCACCACCTTACTAATGATATCTAACGTTTTCTATAGAAAATAACCTAACAGCACAATTTTATTTGATAAAAGTAAAAAGAAAAGTTGTTTTGCAATAAAAGAGCTTCACAGCAAATCAATAATTTATTTAAATCTATGTAACCTGTCCTAACTTATATATACTTATAGAAGATAACAAGGTATTGTATGACTCCCAGCATGGTTTCAGAAAGGGTAGGTCATGTCAGAACAAACATTTTAAGAATTTATGGAATACATTACTGTGACTGCATTCACCCGAGATCCAGTTGATATTGTATTTTAGACTTTAGCAAAGCTTTTGCATAAGGTTCCCCACATAAGGCTGATTGCAATGTGGTATAGGTGGATGGTACATTGGTTTGGATTAAAGAGTGGTTGCAAAATAGAAAACAAAGTGTGTACAACTAAATGGGAATAAATCATCATGGGAAATAGTGAAGAGTGGTGTCCCACAGGTTCAGTGCTGGGGCCACTATTGTTCCTCATTAGGTTATATATAATGATTTAGACCAGGGACTTAAATGCAAGGTTTCTAAGTTTGCAGATACTAAAGTGGCCACCTCAGTTAGGAATAGTGAAGGATGCATAAAGATTCAAAATGATCTTGATAAACTTCTTGGGTGGGCAGACTAGTGGCAAATGAAATTTTTACATAGTAAAAAAGTTAAGGTTCTTCACCTAGGTTACTCAAATAAAAAGTTTTAAAACTCGATAATGAATGGGGATTGGCTTGAGTCTGTGGACCAAAAAAAAGATTAGGGTGTGATTATAAGCAGTAATTTGAAAGTAGGCTATCAGTGTTTGGCTAAGCCTATGAAATAAAGCTAATATAGATGCTGGGCAATAATAAAATCGCTAATGTTGTTTTAACCAGAGCAGGACGTCAATCAAGTAAATTCTGTATAATAGCTATGTTAGGCAGTAATAGAGTATTGTGCACAAGTTTGGGCCCCTTATTTAAAGAAAGACTTAGATATGCTAGAGAGAGTGCAAGCGTGTAGAGCAACAAGGATGATTTCTGGGCTTGAGACAGGGTAAGAGCTATGAGGGGAGGCTGAAGAGTTAGGAATGTTTTTCTGTAGAAAGGCATTTCTCAGAGAGGGCATGATACAAGTCTACAAAATATTTACATCTATATGGATATCTCATCTCCAATAATATTTTTCATGTAGGATCATGGACAGGTGACCAGGGGCATATATAAGAAATTAAGAAAGAAAGCAGCCATCTTGATATAAGAAAGCATGCATTCAGTAATAGGGTTGTTAAATTTTGGAATAGTCTGCCAGAGGAGGTTGTTGAGTGTGACTCGATTGCAACATTTAAGAAAGGGTTAGATTCGTTTATGGATGGGTTGGAATTCATATAATATATTGACGAAGCCAAATTGGCAGGTTTTTAGTGTTGATATAGTTATAGTTAGATGGCATGTGTGACCATAACTTAGTTATTAATGCATGTTGATGGTTTTGGGGTATCAATATTTATATATCATTAGTTTTGACTAAGCCAAATGGTGGATTTGTAGTTACACAAAATTGACAAGCCCCTAGGGTGTTTGTGGATTTGCATAAGCATGTTTGGGTAGTGGATTGACTGGGACAGTCTCATAGGCCATGTGGCTTTTTACTGTCTTCTATATTCTTAATGTCTTAATGTATTGCCATCCAGTAAAGTACAATGCCTTCTATTCTTCAATCACTTATAATTCCAACCATGACACCACTTCCACCAGTGTGCGTACTAAGAAATCATAGGGCCCCCGCCAAAGTGGATGTGGGCCCCTGACCATAATTTAATTATATATATATATATATATATATATATATATATAAATATATATATATAATATATATATACATATATATATATTATATAGTGGCTTATATGATATTTATTCAGATTGGTTTAGATATTATAGGGAAGAAATTAGATAATTTGCATAAAAAAGTAATGACATTTTTGGAAAATGTATATAAAAAAAGTTAAAATGTTCTTTAAAAGGGAAAAGAATACATGTATTAAAGACTTTTCACTTTTTTGTAGCAAAAATTTAATCAAATTCTCAAAAGCATCTTTTTACATTCTGCTTCCAACATGTAATTATATTACTATTTTTACTTAATATCTAATTTCCCCCTCCCAACCAAAAAATATGACTATCTAAGTTAATTTATATATATATATATACCCGTAATATATATATATATATAATATATATATTATATATATATATATTATATATATATAATATATAATATATATATATTAATAGTATATATATATAATATATATATATAGTATACCGGTTAATATATATATATATATATCCATAATATATATATATATATATATATAATATATATATAATATATATATATTATATATATATATATATATATATAATATTAAAATTAAAAAAATAATATTATTATTAAAATATATTATATTTATATATATATATAGAAATTGTAGAATAAGAAAATGTTAACTTACAAAATCGTGAATATCTGTTCTCGGCTTGTCCAAATATTCGAAAGGATGAATGCTTTATAGTTTACCAAGACGTTTTGGCTCATTGCCATGAATATATTAACCACTTCTTTCAGAAGTTCCAGAATGCCGAATATTTATTCCAATGGTAAAAAGTAAATAAAAACCTTGTTTCTGTC
Organism: Trachelipus rathkii; assembly: GCA_015478945.1. Taxonomy (NCBI): domain Eukaryota; kingdom Metazoa; phylum Arthropoda; class Malacostraca; order Isopoda; family Trachelipodidae; genus Trachelipus; species Trachelipus rathkii. The sequence continues at coordinate 5,054 of JABUQX010075255.1, read as the reverse complement.
ATATTGTTCCTTAAAAAAGTGTTTATTAACTTGAGCTTTGGAAACGACCTTTCAGCTGTTGCAGATTTTACTGGTAACGTCAAATACAACTGAAATGCTGTACACAAGTCTGGTAAGCTACTTGCTAAGCAAGTCTGTATTTCTACAATAAAAAGTTTACTAAATCTTTAATAGTTACCATAATCTTTTCATTTTCACTTCTGTAATCATTAATGCTTTGAAGTGATTCATTGGTTCAATAAACCGAAAGATAAATCCTATAATAATCGTATTTTCTAGACAGTTTTGTAGCCTTTCTTGCAACTTTTTTCAATTCGTAGCTCTGCTATTGCTGCAGGAGCAAGAAATTGAAAATATCTCATTGAAATTGTTCATGCCGAACCCTACACGTGGCGATCTGTTCCTTTAATATATAAGAGATTTATTGAAAACCTTATTCTAAAGGCTTTCAATGAGCTTCAATTTATTCATAAGTAAAAGCTCATCAAAAAACTTTTTAATCTGTAATTTGACGTCTTGAAGTAATTTTTGCTTCAATGTTCAATGATGTGCTAACTCGTAGTTTCTCCCTCACTACTCTTCAAATTTAAGATGTCTTAGATTCACATAAGTTTCGATTTTGGCTTATCCCAATAGTATTGCTTTCTGAAGATCTTGTATTTGACTTTGGAATATTTTTTGAGACAAACATTGATGCTTTCCAATTACTTTAGCTTTGAAACACAAGACAGAGAATAAACTCAAAAATTTTCTTTTAACTGCTTCCTGAGACCAAGGCTTTTTCTTTTTTTCTTTCACTTGACTTCTTGCTATAAATATCACTGAGAATAAAAATGGGAAATACTTTTGAAATTGTTTTTATTGCTAGTAATGGAATCCCATACTTGAATGACCACCTAAGTTGGACACAATAATTTTTTGTGTTTTTGTGATGCATTCGTTATTTGTTGAACAGTTGTTAATTCCTTGCTACCGAGCGGTGAGCTGTACTAGAACTGAAATGCACATATACTTTTTCCAGTTTGGTCATATAAATTTTGAAGAGTCCATATATTATTTAAAGAATCAATTAGGAATTAATTTAAATTATGAGCTGCACAAGTGAATGTATTATGCATTTGGAACAATTTTCTATATACGAGCTGGAAAGTCCTGAATATTTTCCTCGCATATTTGCTCCTCCATCATGGCCTTGAACCTCTGCAATTTTTCTAATTTAATGTTTTTGTTATCTAATACCATTTATTATTTGTTTTTTTTTTTCAAAGTTTTCGGCTCTGTTCTCTGTTATGTTATAAAAACCCACAATTTTTTCTTCAGGGGAGGTGCAGCTATTTCTTAAGGGCACGCCCCAATTTTCCCCCCTTTGACCCCTAAAAATGGACATAAAATTTGGAATTTTTCAGCCGATTTTGGACCGCTAATCAAAACACCAAACTGTATCTTTTTTGCCCTCTAAAACACAATAAAACGTTGTTTTCGGGTGTTGTTCTGTGACTGTAGTCATTCTTTTCAGAATTTTCAATTTTTCAAAACCCAATGTTTTTATAATTTTTCGTATCAACTTCCAGAATTTTTTTCGAAAATGAACAAAACTTAAAACATGCATAGATAGGTCCTCACCCTCAATAGTCAAAGTGGATTTTTCGAATTTTTTTTAGTTTTGGCTAGATTGAATTTACAAACCTCACTTTTTGAAATTTGAAATGAAATTTGTGATATTTTTTCCTTGTCGGGCAAAGTGGATGTAGTCGGGGGATGAGGCACACTTTTTATACTAAGATAATGTTCTTGTATATTCAATAGTTTTGAATTTGTTCTTATCACCACAATTTTCAACAAAAAAAAAATTTGAAAATTTTTTTGAAATTTTTTTTTGAGCATCCCAAAAAATTATCTTATGTAAAACGTTTGTATCTTGCCCGACTATACAAGCCTTGAAATTTGATGTTGATCGGATGAAGTAGAAAAATATATTCAAATTTTTTCACTTTTCCAAAAATTCAAATGGTTTGAAAAAGGGAAATATTGGGATATTTTTTTTTATACTTGTCCGAATCAACATTAAATTTTTCAGGGCTTGTATAGTTTGCGTGCGAGATGCATCTTTTTTAACTGTAAAATTATATATATATATATTATAATATATATAATATATATATATATATATATATATATATATATTATATATATATATATATATATATAATATATATATTATTAATAATATATATATATATATATATAGTGTGTGTGCTGTGTGTGGTGTGTGTGTGTGTGTGTGTGTTGTGTGTAATTATGTATTTTTTTATATTTCATTTTATTTCGTTTGTTTGCTCTTCCGCAATTCCTGGTGGCCCTTTACCTGGTGGGCCCCCCGCACCGCGGGGTCTGCGGGGCCGTTAGTTACGCCCCTGACTTCCACCTATACAGCAATCACAATGTGATAACTTTTGCATCAGCCTGATGTGGTGTACCTTATCAAAAACTATGCTGAAGCCTGGGTATACAGTATAACCTCAACTGGATCTATCCCAGTCTATGCATGTAGTAATAGTAATATATTCCATAAACTCAGAAAGGTTTGTCTGACACAACCTATCCTTTCTAAAACCATGCCGAGAGTCATAAAGCAAAAAGCATGCTTATCTTTTACCCAAATATTCCTCTATTGACTTTTTAGTAACCTGAAACTTTTTTTTACAATCAGAGATGTTAAAATGGCTTTCATTTTCTTTAGGGGGGTACAGATTTTCTAAAAAAATTCCTCCTTTTATGAGATTCTAGTCATTTTTGATATGCTGATAACCAAAATAATCATTACCTATTTTTAATATTTATTGGAATAATGCAGATCAATATTTATTTAAGATATATCAAAGTAATAAATTTTTCATATTTTGATAAAAATATTGTTTTCAACACTCTTGACATTTACATATAGCCTTTCTGCATGATATTGACAATCAGCCAATTTGCAGTGATGCTGTAAATGCTTGATAATTCATTTAAAGAAGAGATAAAAAATTATACAGTATCTGAAATATATTTTAAAAATCAATTATTTATAGTTAAGTATTCTGCATTAAAAATACCATAACTAGTATTTTCCTGATCAGTACATCAATATTGCCCAATGCAGGAAAACACTTTATGACTAGGTTTACAGCAATGTCAATCCATACAGGTATAAAACTTGGTTAATAGCAACGTCAATCCATAAAGCTGCAGGCATTAACAGTAAACAAAGTTTATATAGAGACAGTAAGAAGCCACATGGATCTATTGACTGTCCCAGTCAACTAGAATAAAGAACCAATCACTTAACAAGCTAATGCAAAACCCACACAGCACCCTAGGGCTTGTCTTACATAAATTTGATAGATAAGAGTTGCTGGAAGTAGAGCTATATAAGGTTATATAAAGTTTTGTTAGAGATCTTTTATCAAACCCAAAACAACCTAACCTAGCTCAACTGCCAGAAACTATTCCTAATGCATGCAGTGGGCTGTATAAATTGACACTGCCATAGACCTAATCCTAACCTAGTCTTAACCTATATAGCCTGTCATTGTAGACCTGGTCCTAACTGATATAGTTTGTTGTTGCCATAAAAAGTCCTAACTTTTAATAGCCTAATTAAGGTCATTTCGATCTACATTAAAAATAATTGTCACAATAGTTCAGAGGGGTGTCACCCCTGATCATTATAAAAATCACAGGATATCCTCTAAAAAATTAATCATGAAGAATAGTGAAAACAAAAATCGGGACTCTCTTTAGGAAAAAAAAGTTACAGCCTCTCAAAGTTGTTAAAAATCCCATGGGATTTTCTCTTTAGGAAAAAAAGTTACAGCCTCTCAAAGTTGTTAATAATCCCATAGGATTTTCTCTTTAGGAAAAAAAGTTACAGCCTCTCAAAGTTGCTAAAAATCCCATAAGATTTAAAAAAAAAATTAAAATCATTGGTTATACTTTCTAAAATAATAATGAATCTTAAAAAAAAAATGAAAATGGTTTGTCTTTAAGAAAAAAAGTTACAGCATCTCAGCTTAAAATTTTTCCATAGGCTTTCTTATAACACAAATTATTATGTCTCGTGCTCGTTTTAGGGCCATCCAAGTTCAGGTTATGATATTTGTTAAGTATACATATATTTTTTCTGTGTATACGTAACAAAACATATCATAACCTGAACCAGAGGGCTTGAAATAAGACCTAACCTTGAAGGATCAAAAATGAAAAGACTATGGGAGTTTTAACAACTTTGAGGCTGTAACTATTTTTCCTACAGAGAGCGCCGATTTTCGTTTTCATTATTATTTTTTTAAAGTATATATATCCTGGGATTTTTATAAAAATCGGGGCGACATCCCTCTGCATTATTATTACCAAAATAATGATAAAATAATGACTATATTGGTGACCAGTGTATCAAAAATGATTAGAATATTTTATTTTATTTTTTTTAGAAAATTGATACCCCCTCACCCTTTAAGGTAAACAAGTCTGTCAAATCTAACCGGCCTTTATCATTTTCTTGTAAACAGGAACGACGTACATCATTCAAAAATAGGCCTAGTTATAGCAAGGACTCGATGAAAATCATAGTAATGAAGATAATATTTTTTTTTAAATTTAACATTTAATTTATTTTCCGTGCTCTTCTTCGTGGATAAGATAAAAATACCCAAAAATTTCTAAATAATCCATTCAAAATTGCAACTAAAGACCGTAGAGCTATTTCTTTGTGAATCCCGGAAAAATTTACACTGTACATAAATAAGTATGTAAGTATTGTGGCATAAATACAATAATTGTGTACAGAAGTTTAAAACATCCTAAAACCAAGGTCACGCAACCCTTTTTAAAATTTATTTCGGCCGGTTTGAATTTCTTACATTTGGCCACCTTACCATCACTCAGTCAGCTGATTACGCAAATATTTATGACAAGTAGCTTTTTCAGGAAGTTTGTTTTGACGTCGTAGACTAAAACTGCAAAGATTGGAAGTAAAAATAATTGTCATAATAAATACGTATTGAATAAGTTTA
>JABUQX010075254.1:17500-20000 GCA_015478945.1 Trachelipus rathkii | reverse complement strand
AGCCATATTTCAGCAAAGGGATTTTCAAAAAACATTTTCAAAACCTCTGGACATTTGTTCTGACTGTCAAAATATGATTTCAGTCCAGGAAAGAGTTTCAACACTCTTTCGATAGCAGGCATTAAAACAAGCCATCTTGTTTTGCTGTATCCAAGGAGCTGTTTATACTCAATCTCGACAAAATCGCAAAATTCCTTAAGCTCTTCTACTCGAATGGTATAAATGTAAAAATACGAATATATTTTTACAATTACAGCTTCAACATCAACAGGGAGGCAATCACCACCACATTGCACTGCGTTATTCAGAATATGAGCGAAACATCCTATTCCAATTAACTCTCTGCCCATGAAGGTATTCAGCTTTCTAAAAATGTTATTTACTCCTTTTCTTGCATGGCCCCCAAAATTACAATTTGTGTTATCACCACAAAAACCAACTACTTTTTTGTGTAAATTATAATTTTTAATTAAATCTATTAAATAATTTACGACTATGTCAGAGGTCTCTGAAGGGAAAGATTGAAGGTCAAGGAGTTTTACCTGAAATCCAAGGAAAGGTCCAGTATAAGACGTTTCTAACGTATCCATGATTTGATCAATGCGCTGTTACACAGTGGGCATCTTTTATTTGTTGTCGTAGTTCTGCCTCAGCATATGGAGCAAAAACATTTAAAACAATTGTTTCGCACTTTGTTCTAGCACAAGAAAATTTTGGCTCAAAGCATGTCTTAAAAATCTTACTAGAGCAATCTGCAGATCAAAAACTTTGACTTTCTCTCACAGTATATTATATATATATATATATATATATATATATATATATATATATATATATATATATATATATATATATATATATATATATATATATATATATATATATATTATATATTTAAATATATATATATAATATATATATACATAGAAGTATATATATATATATATATTAAATATTGTAGATGTTAAATATTGCATAATCGCAATTTATTTATATAAGGTCTTAAACAAAGAACATATAATGGGAAGGTAAAGAATTACTGCCTTCCCCGGGATTGAACCACCGCGTGTTGCGAATGAGGACAATATACCCAGTGCTTTACAATGAGCTATCCCCCAACCCAAAAAAGTTGGGTTCAAGAACAGTTTTAAAGCAACCGAGCCCCCTTCAAGGCGACATCACCAGGTGTCCAGCCTGTCCTATTCTTAATAATTTGTAGATGTTAAATATTGCATAATCCCAATTTATTTATATACGGTCTTAACGAAGGATATGACAGGCTGGACACCTGGTGATGTCGCCTTGAAGGGGGCTCGGTTGCTTTAAAACTGACCTTGAAAACAACACAGGTTGAAAGATAGCTCAGTTTAAAGCATCAGATATATTGTCTCATTCGTGGTTAATCGGAAGCTATCTTACCTCCGTATATGTTCTTTATTTAAGACTTAAATGTAAGTACGTTAACATCTAAGTAATAGAACGAGGGGATGATTCAGGCTGGGCAAATGGTGATGTCGCCTTGAAGGGGGCTCGGTTGCTTTAAAACTGTTCTTGAACCCAACTTTGGGTTTGGGGGATAGCTCAGTGGTAAAGCATTGGGTATATTGTCCTCATTCGCAACACGCGGTGGTTCAATCCCGGAGAAGGCAGTAATTCTTCACCTTCCCATTTTATATTCTTTGTTTAAGACCTTATATAAATAAATTGCGATTATGCAATATTTAACATTATATATATATATATATATATATATATATATATATATATATATATATATATATATATATATATATATATATATATATATATATATATATATATACAGTATATTATATATATATTCTCTCACTATTATAATTATTTGAAAAAGGAAAAAATAGCGGATCTCTCTGGAAAAAGTGGGACTTCTCAGAAAAAAGCGGGACATTTTTTTTAATTTTAAAGAAGCGGGACAGGGTCGAAAAAAGCGGGACTGTCCCGCCTAAAAGCGGGACTATGGTCACTTTACCCAAGATTAAATCGCCAAGATGTCAAAGAGTCAGGGTCTCTCGGCCTCAGCGGGGACGACGGGGACTTCGTCCCTCCTCTGTCCCACCGTCGGCTCGAGCCCCTTAATAAAATAAATTAAAAAAAAATGAAAACAAAATTAACATATAAAAATTAACATGATATAAAAAGCAACATGTGGCAACTTTTTCTCTTCTCCTATTGGAGTTTAACTTAACACGTCACAGTGTATGGTTAGACGATTAGGGTTCATATTTCGATATGTAACATTTTTATGTAACATCCTTTTACTATATATATATATATATATATATATATATATATATATATATATATATATATATATATATATATATATATATATATATATATATATATATATAATTTATTTATTTATTTATATTGCCACCACATTCTTAGAGAGAAAGAAGGACTAATAAGCAAACAAATTTTTAGCAAACAAACAGACGATTTTTCCCCAGTTGCGTAATTT
>JABUQX010075254.1:0-12500 GCA_015478945.1 Trachelipus rathkii | reverse complement strand
CATTTATTTTATTATCTACATAGAGGATTTTAATTTTTTATTAAAATATTAAAGTATACTATAAAAAATAATTAAAATATCCATAAATAATGGAAAAAAGAAAAATTCATTTTTAATGGGCAAACTGCATTATTTCGGGAACCAACGTTTCCCGACCCCTCGGCACTCAAAGGGTTAAAACTTCTATAATAAATCAATCATTATCTTTGAACAAAGAATTTATTATTAACTGTTAATACTTTTTGTTTATAAATTTTATAACTATCAAGTTTTAAAATAATTTTTACTAAAATTTTATGAAATTTTATTAAAAACATACATTTTACGTACCTTAAAGCAATAAATCAGTAAATCATAAGGCAAGCCTAGCAAATTCTCTACCCAAGCTATGCCACGTTTTGTTCTATTGACTTACTGCTTTACATCATCTTTAGCCATGTAATAAGTATAAAAATAACAAAATAAGTTCTTCTCTGCTAACATAACATGTATTTTGTTAAAATCATTCTAGGTTTTTATTTAAAAATAACAATTATTCACATACATTTATATTATTCGAGAAAACACAACAACGCGCACTCCTTACAGATACGAAACTGACCTCGCTCTGTAAAATGTGTTGAAATAACTACTTTAGGCCTAAATTTAGGATAAGCCTTTTTTTTCCCAGAGCGATTTAGGCCTAATACCAGGTCAAAATATATTTCAAACTGACCTCTTTCTGTAAAATGTTGTGAAATAACTACGCTATGCCTAAATTTAGGCATAAATTTAGGATAAACCTTTTTTTGTATCCCGGACTGATTTAAGCCTAATACCAGGTCAAAAGGTAATTCCAGTATAGACAAGAATCGAGAATCAATGTTATTATTTATAAATATATTTCAAGCTGATGATGGATCGGTAAGATCCTTTGAGCAGGTAGAAGGAAATGTTTTCCTTTCTTGTGAGTGGACGGGTAATCCTTATCTCTATGAACGCATGTGATTGGTCGAGGTATTACATCGCTTTTTGCCTTTTGGGTATGTAAAAACATGTTTTTCATATCCTGAGCCTTACGTGTTCGTTTATTTAAACTATATGTATAGTTAAGCTTCATAGAACTTTTATAATTTATATACATTCAACTCTTAACATACATGTAAATCTTTATTTAAGAAAGTAAAAATAAGGATAATAAAACTTTACTATATAATTAGAAATTTAATAATCATTAACTTACAATGATTTATATATATATATATATATATATATATATATATATATATATATATATATATATATATATATATATATATATATATATAATAAATATATATATATATATATATATATATATATATATATATATATATAAGGTTAACATTAAATATAATACAGGAATATTATTATATATAACACTGCTACGTACATTTTTTCACATGATGTTTATGACTATTTTATATTAAAACTCTCTAAATCTTTGCAAATATGCCAATCATTTATATCATTATCGATGATATAGCTTCGTATCTCATTAATACCTTCAGTTAACACATATGTAAAAAGTTCCCGCTCAGATATCATAGTATATTTACATTCTGGATCACCTGCATAAATACTTTCTTGCCATTGTTTTCTAAGTAGATAAATGAATTTCTGCACGTCTATAGAACTTAGGAAGCGGTCGATAATGATCGGAGGATCATCGACCAGGATTTTCTTAAATGTGTAGTATTCTTGGTATAACATGTAATGAATTACGGTTACGTAATTAGATAACACATATGTCTTCTTCATCTGCATTAACATTCGCTTACTAACCTCTGACATATATTTCAGCTGCGTTAGGCCTGAAATGTAGAATCCATATGATGTAGGTTCAAATACGGATGTTTCATTATTTCTCTCCCATAATCTAACTTCCAAACTGATTATGTTTTGGCGTTTATAAAATGTTAGAGTAAGTTGCTTAACGTTGGTTTCTTCGCTCAGGCTAACAACAGTTGTGGCCCAATTTAAATCTTAGCTTGGTTTAAAGTATTCTGTAAGCCACTCTTCAGTGTGATTACATATACAAAGTAATTCATCTGGACTCATGAAAATACGCTTGGTATTATAACATGGTGAATGGGTAGCACACTTGAAAAATTCAAATCCATCGGGTTTTCTTTTATATAAGAATGAAACCCTACTTCCTGGGATCTTGATTTCCCACTGGACAATGTCTTGTATTGAGGTATACCTGTTAAGGTGAATCATGATATACACTTAGTGAAAATAGAACACTTTATTACAAATCAGAGAACTTGTGCACCGCTTAACAGCCAAAACGAGTATGATTTTAAAATGAGTTTGGGTCTAAAACACGCCTTCAAATATAAGTTTAAAGAACTAAGATAATTTTCATCCAATCACAGGTAAGGCTCATGTTTCTCTATCACTTAAAGGCAACGATAAATAATTCTCGACCAATCACATGCGCATTCATATAGAGATAAGGATTATTCCGTCCACTCACAAGAAAGGAAAGCATTTTTCCCTTCTTACCTGTAAGGATCTTACCGATCCAGCATGTTTCAGTTTGAAATATATTTATAAAATAATAATAACATTGATTCTCGATTCTTGTCTATACTGGAATTACCTTTTAACCTGGTATTAGGCTTAAATCAGTCCGTTATACAAAAAAGGTTTATCCTAAATTTATGCCTAAATTTAGGCCTAGTAGTTATTTCACCACATTTTACAGAAGAGGTCAGTTTGAAGTATATTTTGACCTGGTATTAGGACTAAATCGCCCGGGGTACAAAGGCTTATCCTAAATTTAGAGCCCTAAAGTAGTTATTTCAACACATTTTACAGAGCAGGTCAGTTTCGTATCTGTAAGGAGTGCGCGTTGTTGTTTTTTCTCGTGCTGGATTGTCAATGTACATAGATAATAATAATAATAATAAGAAAATCGAATTATTTAAAAAACTTTGAAATATTTTTAGTTAACATTGAGCAGAATAATATAATTGTAAGTGAATAATTGTTATTTTAAATAAAAACCTGATGATTATAATAAAATACATGTTATGTTAGCAGAGAAGAACATATTTGTTATTCTTATTACATGGCTAAAGATGATGTAAAGCAGTTAGTCAATAGACAAAACATGGCATAGCTTGGTGTAGAGGGCTGCTAGGGGCTTGTTTTACTGATTTACTGATTTATTGCTTTAAGGTACGTAAAATATATGTTTTTAATAAAATTTCATAAAATTTTAGTAAAAATTATTTTAAAACTTGATAGTTATAAAATTTATAAACAAAAAGTATTAACAGTTAATAATAAATTCTTTGTTCAAAGATAATGATTGATTTATTATAGAAGTTTTAAGAAACTTTGAAATAATTTTAGTTATAATTGAATGAGTAATATAAATGTACGTGTTTAATTAAAACATAAAATGTTTTAATAAATTATACGTTATGTTCAAACAAAGAACTTATTTGTATGTTTAAACAGGGGGGGCGTGTGTGTGTGTGTGTGTGTGTTTGTGTGTGTGTATGTGTGTGTGTGTGTGTGTGTGTGTGTTAAATAATAATAACAATAGACATGAAGTAAATAACACTAAGTATAATAATAAAAATAATAATAAAATAAATAATAATAATAAAAATAATAAAATGATAAAAATAAAAATAACAATAATAAAAATAGTAATAAAAATAAATAAAAAGTATTAAAACAATATAAAAGAAAACCATAATGTTAATAAATATATGAGTTAAAGCAGTAAAGCATATGAGTTAAAACAGTAAAGCAGTAAAGCATATGAGTTAAAGCAGTAAAGCAGTAAAACAAAAGCCTACTAATCCCTTTGTTGCTAGGCAACAACGTTATTGATTTACTGATTTACTGCTTTAAGGTATGTAATGTTAATAAATATATGAGTTAAAGCAGTAGAACAAATGAGTTAAAGCAGTAAAGCAGTAAAACATACGAGTTAAAGCAGTAAAATAAATGAGTTAAAGCAGTAAAGCAGTAAAACATACGAGTTAAAGCAGTAAAACAGTAAAACAAAAGCCTACTAATCCCTTTGTTGCTAGGCAACAACGTTATTGATTTACTGATTTACTGCTTTAAGGTATGTAATGTTAATAAATATATGAGTTAAAGCAGTAAAACAAATGAGTTAAAGCAGTAAAACAGTAAAACATACGAGTTAAAGCAGTAAAGCAGTAAAACAAAAGCATACTAATCCCTTTGTTGCTAGGTAACACCTCTATTGATTTACTGTTTTACTGCTTTAAGGTCTGTAAAGTATATGTTTTTAATAAAATTTCGTACAATTGTAGAAAAATAAAATGTTTATATATCAGACACTCTGGTTTTTTTCTTCTTACATACATATTTTTAAAATTTATAAATTAAAAAGTGTTAAGTAAAAGATATAAAAGAAAAATAATGTTAATAAATATATGAGTTAGAGCAATAAATCAGTAAAACAGTAAAACAAAGCCTTACTATTCCCTCTGCTGCTAGGCAATTGAGCTATTGATTTACTGTTTTACTGTTTTAAGTTATGTAATGTAAATGTTTTTAATAAAAAATGTTTAAGTATGAATCATAGTATATTTGAAAAGAAATTTTTTGAATAGTTTACATTAATATCACAACTATGAAATATGGGTTAAATAATAATAATAATAATAGGTCTGTAATGAGTTACAGTTTTACGAACGCAAAAATGTTTTTAATAAAAATGTTTAAGTATGAAATAAAAATGAATGACTCATAGTATATATATTTTTCGTTCGCGCTGTAATATTGCGCCTGAATGCGCACGCGGCAGGTGCGTCCGCGGAAATATTGCGCCTGCGGGCGCACGCGGCGGGCGGGTACGCGGTAATATTGCGCCTGCAGCAGGGCGCCGCGCGGGGAACGCGGCGGGTCGCACCTGCGGGTGCGGGGTTGACTGTCTTTGCGAGGAGGGCGCATGCTATGTCCTGGTGGTCCAATTATGACCTAGGAATAGACATCAATCTTAGCTCTTTTCTAGGTTCAGGGGTTGGGAACCATCAAAGATGAACAATCAATAAATCTGAGTCATCAAAGATGAACCATCAAAGCTGAACCGGCAAAGATGACTTCATCAAAGATGACTTCATCAAAGATGAATCATCAATATAGGTGGTATAAAAGATGACGTCATAAAAGATGAGTCATCAAAGATGAACCATTAAAGCTGAGGTATCAAAGTTGAGGCATCAAAATTGAGCCATCAAAGATGAGGCATCAAAATATCGAGTGTGTGAGTGTAAGTGCAAGTGTATATGGGCTATTGTAAGTGTCTATGGTGAGTGTAAGTGCGTATAAGTTTCATAGAGTGTATGTATGTAAGTGTAAGTGTAAGTGTCTATGGATAAGTGTAAGTGTCTATGGTTGAGTGTAAGTGTCTATGGTGAGTGTAAGTGTGTATAAGTGTCTATGGCAGAGTGTAGGTGGGTGTGTGTGTGTGTAAGCGTAAGCGTAAGTGTATCTATGGGTAAGTGTAAGTGTGTATAAGTTTCTATTTCGAGGTGTAGATGTGAGAATCTGTTGTGTGTGTGTGTGTGTGTGTTGTGTGTAAGTGTGAGTGTAAGCGTAAGTGTGAGTGTATCTGTGTGTGAGTGTAAGTGTATGTATCTAGTTATGTGTGTATGTGTGTGTAATATATATATATATATATATATATATATATATATATATATATATATATATATATATATATATATATTATTATATATAATATATATATATATATATATATAATATAAGTATAATATTTATATATATATATATATATATAAATATTATATATATATTTTATATATATATATAATATATTATAGGCTATAATGATAGAGAAAGGACTAAACTCATAGTTGGAAAGCATCATAGCAACTTGTAATATACACAATCGATTCCTCATACCTTATAACCTAGGGGTAGACACCCATTTAGGGCTATTCTAGGCTCAGGGGAAGGCTAGAAAAGCTTGAAAAAAAAATGGCATTCAGTTGGCACTATGTGGCACCCACTTGGCACTCATTGGCACTCACTTTGGCACTCATTGGCACTCATTGGCATCACCTGGCACTCATTGCACTCCATTGACACTCACCTGGCACCACTGCACTCACCTGGCACTTCATAGATGCTCATAGAATTACTAATGACCACCATTAGTATCCTTACGGTGATTGCGAATCAATCAAAATGTACTTGAACATCAAAAATAACTTGAACATCAATAAGCTGAGTCAATCAAAATAGTACCATCAAAGATGAACCGCCAAAAGATGACGTCATCAAAAATTGATGTTTCATATAATGCTGAGTCATCAAAGTGAGCCATCAAAGTTTGAAGCGCAACAAAGATGAAACATCAAGATAGGCATCAATCCTTGCGGCATCAATGCTTGAGGCATCAAAGTGATGGCATCAATGCTGAGGCATCAAAATATCGACGTGTGTTGTGTGTGTGTGCGTATGATGTATGAATCGATGCTCTAGCCAGCGTACTCCAGGAATACCACGGTGTGGTGTGGAGTCGCTCAACGGTCGTGTCCGCTAATCTCGACTAAATATTCGTAAGGGTTATATATATATGATATACCTCCTCAAATTACCTATCAGATACATATATATATATAATATATATATACTATAATATATAATATATATATATATAACGTAGCCCACGTGTTGTACGTGTGTGTGTGGTAGGGTAGGTGCGACGCGGATGGAAAAAAATAAGTTTAGGCAGATTCCATACAGGTCCAGTAACCATCGTACACTTATATCCGTCAATGTTAGGGACAGATACCCTACCAAAGGCAAGGAGGCCGGTATCTGACTGAGTTCAAGATAATCCCTACTTATCCCTCCAATGACCTTTAAGAATGGTCAATTTTAGACCTTGATACGGTATCAAGGCCGAAATATCAAGGCCAAAACCGAAATATCAAGGCCAAAACATCAAAGAAAGGGTCTAAGACCCTAAAGGGGGGCTAAAACTAGGGAGGGATACGTACGACGGTTGCTTCGCAACCGTCTGGCGTGCCCCATCGGCGAAGGGGCGTCAAAAAGCTACAAGGTCAAAAAGCTACAAGGCCAAAATCCTTGGGTGGGTCAAAAAATTAGGGTTGCCAAAAAATTAGGGTTCTAAAAAAATTAGGGTTGCCAAAAAATTATGGTTCTCAAAAAATTTGGGGTTCTCACAAAAATTTGGGTCTCAAAAAATTTGGGTTCTCAAAAAATTAGGGTTCTCAAAAAATTTGGGTTCTCAAAAAATTTGGGTTCTCAAATTTTAGGATTCTCAAAAAATTTGGGTTCTCAAAAAAATTGGGTTCTCAAAAAAAATGGGTTTTCAAAAAAATTTGGTTCTCAAAAAATTTGGGTTCTCAAAAAATTTGGGTTCTCAAATTTTAGGGTGGGGTAAAAGGTGACACGAACAATATCCCGAAAGGTGAGCTTCCTAAAACTATCCCTTCACTCGACTCGGAGTTTCTACTAATTACATTTTTTAATGATTTATTAAGAAATTTACTCTAAAGAATAACGGGAAGACTTAATATTTCTTGAAAGGCGATACATGACAACTTTACAACATAAAGCGTTCGATATAACTAACTGTGTTGCTGCACTCAAGACTCTTCTCACACGAGTCCAGTGCCCTTTCTGTAGTTGTCTGAACCTTCCTATCACGTACAGATTATTGTTATATTTAAGTGTCTTAAATTTTACTTGGAAAGTTTTTTTTTTTTAGTGGTTATAATTTTATTAAATTATGACTTCAGAAATAGGTCCTGTGCGGAAATATTTCACTGAAAAGCAAAATGATAGTGCAAAGTGCGTTACTTGCAAAAAAAATTTACTCAAGAAAGGGCCGTGGAACAACATCTCTAAAAAATCACTTGAGGTCGATGCACAATGAAGAATTTAAAAGCCTGACGGAGGAAGAAATAAAGGAAAAAGAAAGGTTAAAAAAAGATAGAGAAAACACCTTTAAAGCAAATGAAATCCGATATGAATGAAGCAAAGAAATGTTGAGTATTTTCATCCTTCGAAATGTTGGAGTCCAACTGACGTGAAATCAAAGAGAGTTGATAAGCGTATTGCAGAAATGATAGTAACGGACAATTTGCCATCTAATTTGTTGAACATATATAGAGCATTTTCTCGTCCCGCACGCTCGTCAGAGCTGCATTCGATCGAAAAAAAACCAAGCGGGCCAAAACCCCCCAAAAACCCCCATAAATCCGGATTTTTATTTATAAGTTAAAACATTTTTGAACAAATCACTTTCTTTTTATTTCAATCACATTATTATTTGTGACGACATTCAAAGAAAAACTGTTTTACAAATAATAAAGGAAATGATTAGATGAATAAAACAGAACACTCTGGTTATCATTTTAAATCAGATTTTGAGCCTCAGACTGTTTGTTTTCTCTATTGAGCTTTGACTGCTCATGCTTAAATAATGATTTCAGAGAATAAATCTTGTATTAGATGCTGTATCTTTGGAAGAAAAACAACCCATGGGAGAAATCATTTCCGCAAAAATTTGATGACCCGATCTTGAAAAATGAACATATCCTGAGCAGTGTCTCATTTGGTGTAATGACGTGACTCCTTTTTACTAAATATGAATATAGGCATTTTTCAAATCTAGTGTTAAATAATTTTAAAAATGTGCTGTTCATAAGATCCAGTTAGCAGTTAGAAGGGTTAGAGTCACAAAAGGAAGTATCCGATATTTATTGCACGTTGTCGACTATCTGCTTCTCACTCTCTAATCATTCCAACTATGCACAAAACGAATAAACAGATTTCACAGGAAAGGAGTGCTGAATAAGGCCAATATTTAGGGGCTTGTTCATGATATTTTCTACCACGGGTGGAATAGTACAGGTTGCATATGCTGAAATAGGACCATTATGTAGATTAGAAAGAACCGGTTCTTTGGTTATGTTGCTGCTAATCACAGCAAAAATTCCTTTTGCTTTTAGTAATAGGGAGCCGTGGGCAATGTTATTCAAACTGTGTCTATAAAATTTTGGAGGAACTTTTTTAAGACATGACAAAAGATAATTCAGTGATCTGACTTTCAATTATTCCCGGTGACACTACATACTAATCACATTAGCGGTTGATAGCCTTAAGAACTAATCTTGCAATCACATTTTCTACAAAAGATTTCTCATGAATGACACCCTTCATCCTTCCTTTTTGATTAATGCTCCGAAGTTGCAAAGAGAAAGTTTATTAAAATATTATTTGGACTGAAATTATAAAAGATGAATATTTAAACAGTAGAGATATTTATGGAATTTGAAAAACAGATGTTATGACACGTATTGCAACCTATCTTGGACCCTAGATCATAAAGGTTATGTTTTTTTCTTCTCTTGGCCAAAAAAGTGGCACAAACTAAAATTTTTCATGTAAACCTTGCAAAAAATTTACTTATGAGAAAAAGGTCTCATCGAGGAGCCACAAAGAAAGAGAAAAAATGGGAGGATCGCCATCGCCAAGTGGTGCAAGTAAAAATCAAGTACATTAGTATTAGCATTTAAAATAATTTTCTCTTCCAGTTAGTCTATTTTATGAAGATTGTGAGCGCATTTTCGATCATTTATAGTCAACAGAAATTAAAGAAAAATATGATAAAGAGGAAGTGGTTGGATTAGAGATACGATAGTAAACCATGTTATGAAGTGGTTGGAAGAAATGTAAAAAGGTAACAAAGACGAGCTATCCTAACTTTATTTGAAAAATTGCTAAGCTTATTTATCTTAGTATTGCCCTTTCGAGGCATGTGTGTTCGATAGGGAACATTATTTAGCTCAAGTCTGAATCTCTAGTTTCGATGAGAAGCGTATGTGTATCTTCTGGGAATTGAGAAGGCAGATAAACTTTTATTTTTTAGAAGCATAATTTTGACAATTTATATAAATTTTGAGTATTAGAAAATTATGTAAATAACCGGTTTTATAAGTATATGGACGGTATTTATGTCCACTTCTGATGGGGTGGTGGTTGGGGAAAGTTGGATAGTGGGATGCAAAGCGCATCCTGGAAATCAACTTCATTTGAAGGTCCAAAACTCGCAGTATAATACTATATATACTTACTACTCATACATTATAAATAATAACTCAACCTCACTATTATATAATATATAATATATACTGATATATTATATCTCTTCAATAGGTGTTGTTTTATTAAATACTACTAAATACTATATAGCTAAATATACTATTTATTAATTTTATCTGTATTTTATATCTCCATAAAAAAGATATTAATATTATTTTATATATATGTATATATATACTCATATCTACTATAGTCGATTAATTATTCATCTCTTAATCAATAATTACTATTTCCATATCATTTAGTGAGTGGAGTGGAGTGGTGAGTGAGGTTTATTTAAAAATCATATACGTTTAATAAATTATAATATGACAATATATTAATATTATATGATATATATATATAGTATACTATATACGCCGATATATATAATATATATATATATATTATATAATATATATATTATATATCATATATATAATATTATATAATTATATATTATTATATATCCAATATATATATATATATAAATATACTATATATATACTTGTACTTAATTCAGACTTATTATATATAAATATATATATATAATATACATATATGTATATTATTTATATATAATAATTTTAAATATGATATATAAAACCTGTATATATATATATATACTCAGTATATAACCATTGGTGCGTATAACTATAAGTTGACAAAATCATTTATATCATAATAATAGTATAAATAAATATAAATAACTAATAATATTATTTAATAATTATATAAGGTAATATTAAAGTATTAGTATATATATAGTTTATTTATAACTTAAATTTATATAATAATGGTTAGAAGAAGAGAGAGAGGAAGAGAGAGTTAGTATTGTAGAAGAACTTAGTATGTTCAGAAAAGAGAACACAATAAATCGACAAATAATGTCAGATTTCCTGGAAGTTAATAATTCTCGTATAACTCTATTTTTTCTAGTCTGTACGCAGGCCTAATATTATGGTATGGTATTTTAATGATTAGTTAGGAGGAACCACAGCAAGTTTTAGAACTGAGAATCAACGTAAAAGCATTTCCTTCGTATTCCCCTTAAGAGATCTATTTTGCAATGGAGAAAATATGTTACTCTATTATAGTTGTAGTAATGAAGAACAATAACAAAGAAAAACCTCAATAAAAAATAATTAAAGTTTTAATGAAATAAGTTACATAGTGTTCTTGACAAAAAACACCATTAATATTATACTTAATTTAATTTAATATCCATGTTTTCAAATAACTGACTTTCAGGTAGTCGAAAAGAGTTGTTGGAAGTTTTGAATATTTTAATATTTTGTGCGAATCTTAAACCTTGGAGGACAGAGTTTAAATGCCAGTTCTGTGCGAACAGATGGTGCTCAGACAAGGTTTGATGCGAGATCTGGCGTTT
Source organism: Trachelipus rathkii (assembly GCA_015478945.1). Classification (NCBI taxonomy): domain Eukaryota; kingdom Metazoa; phylum Arthropoda; class Malacostraca; order Isopoda; family Trachelipodidae; genus Trachelipus; species Trachelipus rathkii. Next base: position 952 of record JABUQX010075254.1, on the reverse strand, counting down.
CTCTCAAAGATGCTGATTTACTTAATGAAAAAAGTGAACTAGTGATTGAATATTGCTCAAGGATAAGAAATAATTTTTATTTATCAAATGTAACGCCCACCACTGCTCTCACTAACATTATAATAAAGTGATATGAGTTTGCAGCTAGTTCCAAATTGTATTATCATCTACAGTGTGATTTGAAATACGTGATCAAACTGAGTGAGGAATCATATAAGTACATAAGTTCCAACTTGAAAGCTTTTTCTGGAGCATATTATAAACCTGTGAAATCTATGCTATTTTAAAATCTGACTTGCTCAAGTGAGAATAAAATAACCTACCTCCCAAGCTTTGCTCTCCCTCACTCACACCTAAGAAAAACACTACAAAAAAAAGAGATCCCAATAAATAGAATCACCACTACATATAAATGTAGAAAAGTATCTGGAGTGATATATTTTACGCACACAACTCGATTACTGACACTTTGCACCGCACAGGCATCGGCACCGATTAATGAGCTCTTTTAGTTTTCTCGAAAGTATATAGTGTAGTATCTATCAAAATGTCATAATTCTTTGCACTTGAGGAGGAAAATGGTAGCAACTTGAAAAAATAAACGCGGTATATTTCACTCTATTCAGAATGTATGTATGTGTGCTTGTGCTGTTGAGTCCAGTAATGACAAACACAGGGATCACGGACAACTGTGCAAACGCTTTATACGCATCGCAGTGGATTTCCTTAGGCAAGCAAGCACTTCGCTGAAGATTCCGACAAAGGTGACGGGGTGTGTGTGTTAGGGGTGTGTGTTAGGTCGTGGCTTGTTTGTGTGTGTGTGGTGTGTGTGGTGTGTGTGTGTGTGTGTGTGCTCGAGCGAGTTAGTAGTGTGTGTGAGTAAGTAACTACTGAAGACGAAAGAGTGGTTTATAATTTCTGAGAATGTGCATAAGACTTGTGTATAATCTTA
>JABUQX010075253.1:0-15882 GCA_015478945.1 Trachelipus rathkii | reverse complement strand
CTTTTGAAACGGGCTTGGCCGGAGTTACCATTTTTGTTAGAGCTGTTTTAAAGGTATCTTCAAAACCGAATTTTATTGACGGTTTTTTTTTTCATTTTAAGGACGGCCTCCAATTTTTCGGAACTAATTATTTAAGTTTCGGAGTTTCTGAGTTGCAAAATTTCCAAAACTTAAAATTTTTTGTGGAATTATTTATTGTTAATTTTTCTGGGAATTTTTTTAGAATTTCCCGGGCAACTTTAGGCCTTCGGGGACTTTATAATCAGGATCCCTTCCTGGGACCGTCACTTATATCGGGTTTGAAGCAAGGTTTATTCCCTTTTAAAAAGGGTCCCCGCGGAAGAAGTTAGGTGTTTTTTCGGTTTTCCTTCGGAAAAAAGTTCGACTTATAATTTATTTAGTGGTTGCGCCTTAACGGGAATCGGGCAAAAAAGCGGGCTGAAACGCTTGTTCCGAGTAAACCAATTTTTGTAAGCTTTAAAAAGGTATCTTCCAAAAACCATTATGGAACGTCATATTAGTGGGGAACGGGCCTTCCATCGGGGAAAAAACTAATATAAAGTTTTCGAAGTTCTTAAGTGCAAATTTCCGAAACTTTTAAATTTTTTTGTGAATTATTTATTATTTTTCATTGGAAAATTTTTTTTTTAAAGATTTTTCTCACCTTAGGCCTCGGGGGACTTTTAATCCGTTTTCCCTTCCTTGGGAACCGTTCCACCTTATATCGGGTTGAAAAAGCGGATTAGGTTATATTTCATTAAAAAAAAAAGGTGGTTTCGGCGCGAGCCACTTAGGGTTCGGGTTTTCGGTTCCCTTGCGGAAAAAAAAAGTCCCATATAATATGTTCGCCTTTTACGGGAATCGCAAAAAAAGCGGCTTGAACCGGCTTTTGTCGAGGTACCAATATTTTGTAGGCTTAAAATTTTATCTTCAAAAAAAAACATTTTATGGGACGTTTTCCATTATGTAGTACGGGGGCCCCTTCATTCCGGGGAAACAATATTAAGGGTCGAAAGTTTTTCTTAAGTTGGGGCAAATTCCGAAACTTAAATTTTTTTGTGTAATGATTTATTTATTTTTTTTTCATGAATTTTTTTTAGATTTTTTTCGCAAACCTTAGGGCCTTCGAACCTATTATTTTCAAGTTCCGTCCTTGACGTCCACTTTTTAATCGGGTTTGAAAAGCGGGATAGTTTAATCCCTAAAAAAAGGTGTTCCGGGCGCGAGGGGGCACGTAGGTCGGTTTTTTTTCGGTTCCTTTCGAAAAGTCACTATAAATATAGTGGGGTCCGCCTTACGGGGATCCGCAAAAAAGCGGGGCTTGGAAAAAACCGCTTTCGGAGTTACCATTTTTGTTAAGGCTTTAAAAGTTATCTTCAAAAACCCGTTATTGGGGGACGTTTTCATATTAGTTGGACGCCTTCAGATTCTGGAAAACATAATATCTAAACTCCGCAAACTTTTCTAAATACACAAAATTCCGAAAACTTAAAATTGATTTTGGAAACATTCTCATTTTTCATGAATTTTTTTTGGGGGATTTTCGCAACTTTAGGGGGGCCTTCGGACCTATTATCAGTCCCTTCCTGACGTCACCTTATTATTTTTCGGGTTGAAAGCGATAGTTTTATCCCTTAAAAAGGTTGTCGCGCAGAGGGCCCCACGGTTTAGTCGTGTTTTTTTCGTTCCCTTCGAAAAAAGTCCACTTATATAAATAGTGGTCGGCCCTACGGGGGAATGCCCAAAAAAGCGGGGAAAAACGGCTTCGGAGGTTAACCCTTTTGTTGTTAAAGCTTAAAAGTATCTTTTCAAAAAAACCGATTATGGGAATCGCATATTTTAAGTTGGGACGGCCCTCATCTCGGGAAAACTAAATGAATTCGGAAGATTTCTTTGCGTTGCTAATTCCGAAACTTAAAAAATTTTTTGTCGACTAAGTATTCATTAAGCCCGAGGGAACAAAAAGTCTTTAATTTTCGGCAACTTAGGCCTGTTCGAACCTATTATCACTTCATCGTCCTTCAAAATTTTACTATGTTCGGGTAGACAACGATTTGCTTTTTCACAAAAAAAAGTGACTCTCCGAAAAAGGGGGGGCCCTTAGGGTTCCGGTTTTTCGGTTCCTTTCGAAAAAAAGGTTTCCCCCACTATATAATGGAGTGTCGCCCTTACGGGAATCGGCAAAAAAGCGGCTGGGAACGGCTTTCGGAGGGTTTAACCTTTTGAAGTTAAAAAAGTTATCTTTCCCCAAAACCGGATTTTATGGACGGTCATAATAGTGGACGCCTCCATTCGGGACTAAATATAAGTCGGGGGAAGTTCTAAGTGGGGCAAAAAAAATTTTCCGGAAATTAAAATTTTTTTTTGTGAATATTTATTTTATTATTTTTCATGAATTTTTTTTTTAGATTTTCGGCACTTAGAGGCCTTCGACCTATATCAGTTCCCTTCCTGGCGTCACTATATCGGGTTGGGAAGAGCGATAGTTTTAATCCCTAAAAAAAAAAAAGGTGGTCGCGCGCGCGAGCACGTTAGGTCGTTTTCGGTTCCCTTTCGAAAAAGTTCACATATAATAGTAGTTGTCGGGGCCCTAACGGGGAATTCGCAAAACGGGCTGAAAACGCTTCGGAGATTTTACCCATTTTTTGTTTTAAGGGCTTTTAAAGTTTTTCTTCAACAACCGGGATTATTTTTGAACGTCATATTTAGTGGACGGCCTCAGTCGGGAATAATAGTAAGTCGGAAAAGTTCTGAATGGCCAAAAATTTCCGAAAAAACTTTAAAATTTTTTTTTGTGAAAATTTATATTTCATTTCAATGAAATTTTTTTTTAGATCCGCCACTTTAGGCCTTCGACCTGTAATTCAGTTTTCCCCCTTCCTGGACGTCCACTTTATTAATCGGTTTGGAAAGCGATAGTTTATCCCTGAAAATATTGTCGCGCGAGCACGTTAGGTCGTTTTTTGGGTTACCTTCGAAAAGTCACTATAATATAGTGCGCCTTACGGGAATCGCAAAAAGCGGCTGAACGCTTTCGCGTACCATTTTGTTAAAGCTTAAAGTATCTTCAAAACGATTATGACGTCATATAGTGACGCCGTTATCGGGAACTAATATAAGTCGAAGTTCTAAGTGCAATTTCGAAAACTTAAAAATTTTCTTTTCTGAATTTTATTTTATTATTTTTTCATTGATTTTTTTCAGATTTTCGCCCTTAGACTTTCGACTTATATCAGTTCCTTCCTGACACACTATACGGGTTGAAGCGATAGGGTTATCCCGAAAAAAGGTGTCGCGCGGCACGTTAGTCGTGTTTTTCGTCCCTTCGAAAAGTCACTTATAATAGTGTCGCCTTACGGAATCGAAAAGCGGCTTTGAACGTTCGAGTTACCATTTTGTTAAGCTAAAGTAATCTTCAAACCGATTTATACGTCATATAGTGACGCCTCATTGGGAACTAATAAGTATAATTCGAAGTTCTAAGTGCAAATTCCGAAAAGTAAATTTTTTTTTGTATTAATTATTATTATTTTTTCTGAATTTTTTTAGATTTTCGCACTTAGGCCTTCGACCCCTATATCAGTTCCCTTCCTGGCGTCACTATATCGGTTTGAAGCGATAGTTTATCCCTAAAAGGTTGTCGCGCGAGCACGTTAGGTCGTTTTCGGTTACCTTCGAAATAGTCACTATAATATAGGTGTCGCCTTACGGGAATCGCAAAAACGGCTGAACGCTTTCGAGTACCAGTTTGTTAAGCTTAAGTATCTTCAAACCGATGTATGACGCATATAGTGACGCCTCATCGGGAACTAATATAAGCCGAAGTTCTAAGTGCAAATTCCGAAACTTAAAATTTTTTTTGTGAATTATTTTATTATTTTTCATGAATTTTTTAGATTTTCGCACTTAGGCCTTCGACTATATCAGTTCCTTCTGACGTCACTATATCCGGTTGAAGCGATAGTTTATCCTAAAAAGGTGTCGCGCGAGCACGTTAGGTCGTTTTTCGGTTACCTTCGAAAAGTCACTATAATGTAGTGTCGCCTAGGGAATCGCAAAAGCGGCTGAACGCTTTCGAGTACCATTGTGTTAAGCTTAAAGTATCTTCAAACTGATTATGACGTCATATAGTGACGCGCTCATCGGGAACTAATATGAAGTCGAAGTTCTAAGTGCAAAATTCCGAAACTTAAATTTTTTTTTTGTGAATTTATTATTTATTATTTTTTCATGAATTTTTTTAGATTTTCGCACTTAGGCCTTCGGCCTATATCAGTTCCCTTCCCTGACGTCACTATATCGGGGTGAAGCGATAGTTTATCCCTACAAAAGGTGTCGCGCGAGCACGGTTAGGTCCGTTTTTCGGTTCTCTCCAAATTCACTATAATATAATGTCGCCTTACGGGAATCGCAAAGGCGGCTGTCGAGTACCTTTTTGTTAAGCTTAAAGTATCTTCAAACCGATTATGACGTTATATAGTGACGCCTCATCGGGCGAAACTATATAAGTCGAATTCTAAGTGTGCAAATTCCGAAACTTAAATTTTTTTGTGAATATTATTATTATTTTTCATGAATTTTTTTAGGTTTTCCACTAGGCTTCGACTATATCAGGTTCGCCTTTCTGACGTCCCACTATATCGGGTGGAAGCCGATAGTTACCCTAAAAAAGGTTGTCGGCGCGAGCCGTTAGGTCGTTTTTCGGTTTCCTTCAAACATCCCTATAATATAGTGTCGCCTTACTGGAATCGCAAAAGCGGCTGAACGCTTTCGAGTACCATTTGTTAAGTTAAAGTATCTTCAAACGATTTGATGACGTCATATAAGTGACGCCCTTATCGGGGAACTATATAAGTCGAAGTTTCTAAGTGCAAATTCCGAAACGTAATTTTTTTTTGTGAATTTTATTATTATTTTTTCCATGAAATTTTTTATGTTTCGCCCTTAGACCTTCGACTTATATCAGTTCCCTTCCTGACGACACTATATCGGGTGAAGCGATAGTCTATCCCTAAAAAGGTGTCGCGCGAGAACGTTAGGTTTTTTCGGTTTCCTTCGAAAAGTCACTATATAATAGTGTCGCTACGGGAATCGCAAAAGCGGGCTGAACGCTTTCGAGTACCATTTTTTTAAGCTTAAGTATCTTCAAAAACCGATTATGTACGGTCATATAGGACGCCTTACGGGAACTAATATATAAGTCGCAAGTTCTAAGTGCAAATTCCTGAAACTAAATTTTAATTTTTTGTGAATTATTTATTATTATTTTTTCATGAATTTTTTTTAGATTTTCGCACTTAGGCCTTCGACCTATATCAGTTCCTTCCTGACGTCACTATATCGGGTTGAAGCGATAGTTTAATCCCTAAAAAGGTGTCGCGCGAACACGTTAGGTCGTTTTTCGGTTACCTTCGAAAAGTCACTAGAGTATAGTTTGTCGCCTTACGGGAATCGCAAAAGCGGCTGGACGCTTTCGAGTACCATTTTGTTAAGCGTAAAGTATCTTCAAACCGATTATGACGTCATATAGTTACGCCTCATCGGGAACTATTATAAGTCGAAGTTCTAAGTGCAAATTCCGAAACTTAAATTTTTTTTTTGTGAATTTTATTATTTTTTTTTCATGACGTTGGTGTGGGTCTTTAGCACCTTATGCCTTCAACTTACATCAGTTCCCTTCCTGACGTCACTATATCGGGTGGAAGCGATAGTTTATCCCTAAAAAAGGTGTCGCGCGAGCACGTTAGGTGGTTTTTCGATTCCCTTCGAAAAGTCACTAGATATTAGTGTCGCCTTACGGGGGAATCGCAAAAGCGGCTGAACGCTTTCGAGTACCATTTGTTAAGCTAAAGTATTTCTTCAAACCGATTAACGTCATATAGTGACGCTCATCGGGAACCCTAATATAGTCGAAGTTCTAGTGCAAATTCCGAAAAAACTTAAATTTTTTTGTGTGAATTATTTTTATTTATTTTTCATGAATTTTTTAGATTTTCGCACTTAAGCCTTCGACCTATATCAGTTCCCCCCTTTTCCTTGGGAAACGTTCCTGCCGACACTATATCGGGTTGAAGGCGATAGTTTATCCCTAAAAAAGGTGTCGCGCGAGCACGTTAGGTCTTTTTTGCTTTTTCTGTCGAAACTTCACGATAATTATAGTGTGTCGCCTTACGGGACTCCTAAACAAGTCTAAAGACTTTCAAGTACCATCTTGTTAAGCTTAAAGTATCTTTAAACCCGACTTCGATGTCTTTTATTGATACATCATCGGAACTAATATAAGTCGAAGTTCTAAGTGCAAATTCCGAAACTTAAATTTTTTTTTTTGTTGGAATTATTTATTATTATTTTTTTCATTTGAATTTTTAGATTTTCGCACTTAGGCCTTCGACTTATATCAGTTCTTCCTGACTTCACTATATCGGGTTGAAGCGATAGGTTATCCCTAAAAAGGTGTCGCGGGAGCACGTTAGGTCGTTTTTCGGTTACCTTCGAAAAGTCACTATATTATAGTGTCTTACGGGGATCGCAAAAGCGGCTGAACGCTTTCGAGTACCATTTTGTTAAGCTTAAAGTATCTCCAAACCGGATATGACGTCATATAGTGACGCTCATCGGGAACTAATATAATTCGAAGTTCTAAGTGCAAATTCCGAAACTTGAAATTCTTTTTTGTGAATTATTATTATTATTTTTTCATGAAATTTTTTTAGATTTTTCGCACTTAGGCCTTTCGACCGTATATCGTTTCCCTTCCTGACGTCGACTATATCGGGTTGAAGCGATAGTTTATCCCTAAAAAGGTGTCGCGAGCACGTTAGGTCGTGTTTCGGTTCCCTTCGAAAAGTCATTATAATAGTGTCGCTTACGGGAATCGCAAAAGCGGCGGAACGCTTTCGAGTACCATTTGTTAAGCTTAAAGTATTCAAACCGATTAAGACGTCATATAGTGACGCCTCATCGGGACTAATATAAGTCGAAGTTCTAAGTTCAAATTCCCGACTTAAAATTTTTTGTGAATTATTATTATTATTGTTTCATGAATTTTTTTAGATTTTCGCAATTAAGGCCTTCGACCTATATCAGTTCCCTTCCTTGACGTCACTATATCGGGATTTGAAAGCGATAGTTTATCCGAAAAAAAGCGTGTCGCGCGAGCACTTAGGTCGTTTTTCGAGTTCCCTTCCGAAAAGTCACTATAATCATAGGTGTCGCCTTACGGAATGCGCAAAGCGGCTGAAGCTTTTCGAGTACATTTTGTTAAGCTTAAAAGTATCTTCAAAACGATTCATGACGTCAAATATAGTGACGCCTCATCGGGAACTAATATAAGTTCGAAGTTCTAAGTGCAAATTCCCGAAACTTAAAAATTTTTTTTTAGTGAATTATTATTTTATATTTCAGATTTTTTTTGTAGATTTTCGCAATTAGGCCTTCGACTTATATCAGTTCGCTTCCTGACGTCACTATATCGGGTTGAAGCTGATAGTTTATCCCTAAAAAAGGTGTAACGCGCGATGCACGTTAGGTTCGTTTTTGTTTGTTGAACTAATATATAGTGTCGCCTTACGGGAATCCAAAAAGCGGCTGAACGCGTTTCGAGTACCATTTGTTAAGCTTTAAAGTATCTTCAAACCGATTATGGCGTCTATAGTGACGCCTTATCGTGAACTAATATAAGTCGAAGTTCTAAGTGAAAATTCCGAAACTTAAATTTTTTTTTGCTGAATTATTATTATTATTTTTTCGAATTTTTTTTTAGATTTTCGCCCTTAGACCTTCGGACTTATATCAGTTCCCTTCCTCGACACTATATCGGGTTGAAGCGATTAGTTTATCCCTAAAAAGGTGTGCGCGAGCACGTTAGTCGTTTTTCGTTTTCCCTTCGGAAAGTCACTAGTATAATGTGTCGCCTTACGAGAACGCAAAAGCGGCTGAAAACGCTTTCGAGTACCATTTTGTTTAGCTTAAAGTATCTTCAAACGATTATGAGCGTCATATAGTGACGCCTTATCGGGAACTAATATAAGTCGAATTTCTAAGTGCAAATTCCGAAACTTAATTTTTTTTTGTGATTAATATTATTATTTTTTCATGAATTTTTCGATTTCGCACTTTAGGCCGTCGACTTATATTCAGTTTCCCTTCGCTGACCGTCACTAATTCGGGTTGAAACGAATAGTTTATCCATTAATAAAAAAGTGTCGCGCGAAGCATCTTAGGTCGTTTTCGCGTTACCTTTCGAAAAGCACTATAATATTAAGTGTTCGCCTTACGGGATCGCAAAAGCGGTGAACCTTTCGAGTACCCTTTGTAAGCTTAAAGTATCTTCAAACCGATTATGACGTCATAAAGTGACCGAAACGGGAACTAATATAAAAGTCGAAGGAAGGGCAAATTCCGAAACTTAAATTTTTTTTGTGGGTGTGAATATTATTATTATTTTTTCATGAATTGTTTTAGATTTTCGCTCTTGAGTTAAAACGGATTTCCTTTCCTGACGACATTATACGGTTAAGCGATAGTGTATCCCTAAAAAGGTGTTCCCGCGCCCCGGGGAGCACGTTTAGGTCGTTTTTTCGCGTTCCCTTGCGAAAAAGTCCACATACAAAGTGTCGCCTTACGGGAATCGCAAAAGCGGACTGAACGCTTTCGAGTAACATTTTGTTTAAGCTTAAAGTATCCTTCAAACCGATATGACGGCATATTAGTGAACGCCTCAATCTTAAACTAATATAAAGTTGATAGGTCTAAGCTGCAAATTCCGAAAAATAATTTGGACTTTAATATAGAAGCTGTTGTTATAAATGATTTTTGAGAAATTTAGATTATTAGCACTGTAGACCTTCGACTTAGCACTTAGACTTTCGACTTATACTTAGAACCTTCGACTTAGCACTTAGACCTTCGATCTTAGCACTTAGGCCTTCGACTTATTTCAGTTCCCTTCGAAACTTAGACCTTCGCTATATACTTAGGACCTTCGACTTAGCACTTAGACTTTCGACTTTTACTTAGACCTTCGACTTATATAAGTTCCCTTCCTGACGTCACTATATCGGGTTTGAAGCGGATAGTTTATTCCCTAAAAAGGTTGTCGCGCGAGCAAAACGTTAGGTGTCGTTTTTCGGTTCCGCTTTGAAAAGTCACATAAATGTGTCGCCTTTACGGGAATCGCAAAAGCGATTGAACGCTTCGAGTACCGATTTTTGTAAGCTTAAAAGTATCTTCAAACCGATTATGACGGCATATAGTGACGCCTCATCGGAACTAATATAAGTCGAAGTTCTAATTGCAAATTCCGAAACTTAAAATTTTTTTGTGAATTATTATTATTATTTTTTCATTGATTTATTTTAGATTTTCGCACTTAGGTCTTCGACTTATATCAGTTCCTTCCTGACGACACTACATCGGGTTGAAGCGATAGTTTATTCCTAAAAAGGTGTCGCGCGAGCACGTTAGGTCGTTTTTCTGTTCCCTTCGAAACGTCACTATAATATTGGTGTCGCCTTACGGAATCGCAAAAGCGGCTGAACGGTTTCGAGTACCTTTGTTAAGCGTAAAGTATCTTCAAACCGATTTATGACGTCATATAGTGACGCCTGCTAAGTCACTCAGTTTTGAATATATAAAAATGGCAACATGGCATCTTCAACCTAGGCATGCTAGTTGCCTGCCTAAATTCCGTATTTGTTTTTTAATTTCGGTGGAAAAAAATTCTGAAGGAAACAATAAATTAAAAATTTTGGCACAAATCCATAATAAATGTAACATTTTTTTTGGTGGCACCACCTTAGCATTGTCAGCCCCTTACTTCGCGAACTTGGAAAGATATTACCCCCTTAAAAATGGTAAATAGTAACTTTTTTTTAAATGTTAAAAATTTAGATATTGTAAGCCTATAGATATAGGTTAGAAATGGCCGATTTAGTGCTAAGGAAATCACAATCTATTATACTAAGAATAACCAAAAAGATACAAATAGTACAACATAGGTCATACAGGTTTGAAAATATAAGCCTGTCAATATGGCATCTTACTACGGGAAATTTCCGGCCTAAATTCTTTATTAATAAAGGGAACAAGAAGATCAAATTTGTGCCAAAACGTATAATAAAATCGCACTAAAGGGAACGTTACCTCGTTAATTTTAAAAATTCGTAGAAAAAAAATAATGGTCATACGTAAATGCAATTTCAATCTATCAATTAGTTATGACCTACTGTAAGGAGGCATGCTAGTTTACTGGCTAAATTCCGTGTTTTTTTATTTCCTGTGGAAAAAATTTCTAAAGGGAACAATCAATTTAAATTTTTGATACTAACCCATAATAAAGGGAACGGTTTTTTTGTGCCATTACCTTACGCAAAGGGGGAACACTTAGTTTTTTTTCGGAAATTTTGAAATTTTTCCCAGGAAATCCCTGTACCCCCGCAAACTATTGAGGAGTACCTAAGGACCCTACAACTGATTTTAGTTTTGCGATATCTCGAATTATTTCCGAGTTAATTAAGTTTTCGGTTCCCCCCCCAAAAAAAAAACAACAAAATTTCTCTTCTAGTGTGGTGCGCACCCAGTCACAGAGTAGTGCTGGGCCTCCCAACTCTAAATATCAACTTATTTTTATACGCGCCCCTGGAGTTTTTATTTTAAACGATAGTGAAAAAAATTTAAAAAATTCCAAAAATTGCCTGTTTTCTAGATACCTGAATACCATTTCTTTACAGACTTAGATTATTTTCTGTTTCCCTCGAAAAAAAAAACTCGCTTAACAAACAAAAAATTTATTTTGCACCATTTCCCGAGAAGTAAAAAGTAACGTTATTTCGTGCCCCAATCGAAGCGCGAGGGGTACCCTTAAGATTTTTTTTAAGTTAATTTTTAAAGTGTACTTTATATATAATTATTTTTTTATAGTATATTCTAACTTAAATTCAATTTTTCTTCGATAAATAATTTTTAGAGATAACTAAACTAAAAAAAAATTTAAAAAAATTCACGACGCCAATTTCTCTCGGAAACGTCGTTGTTACATAGTGACATTACGCGACGCACTTCCATATATTTTACCCTAGATAAGATGGGGAACATGGCTTTGGCACAAATTTGTGTCAAAACCCCCTATTGGGAACATGGCACAAAATTGGCACAATTTTTTTTAGGTAATAAAGGGATTTGTGCCAATTTTTGGCACAAATTTGTGTACGAGTAGTGAGTCCCTTTAGTTTGTTCCTTCGTGCATCCAAATCGACTGTTTTATTTTTAAAAAAGTGAAATAAATGAAACCAGATTAAACAGGAAATTTTAATTATTTCTCATCAAAAATGATATTATTCACTTGTTTGCGAGAATCGCCGTAACTAGTAAAGTTTGCTTCGATACGCGAAGAAAATGTAAATTATAAAAATATGATAAATAAATGTATCGCAGCAAATTTTTTTTTAAATGAAAAAAAACGACAAGAAATATACATTTTATTAAATATAGATTCAAAAATATTTTATATGCGTACGTTACGCGTTAAATAAATTCGTCATTAGTTCGATTTTCTTCTAAAAACCGTTTCCACTCTGTAGGAAAATTTGGACGTATTTCATCAGGACAAATTTTGCCGTCTTTGATTTCGTTGTCTAACCAGCAAATGAATGCCTTTCCAATTTTTTTCCAATTGTCTAAGAAATTGTCGCTAAATTTTAGCCACTTTTGAATTTCAATGAACCGGCTTTCCGTGTTCTTTATCATTTCCGGAACGGAGAGCTTACATTTTCTGTTAAAGAAGGTATAGACTGCCTTCTCTCGCAGAGCTCGCAAAACAACGTACCATATCGTTTTCACTTTCGCCAGTCCGACGGTGCGGTCGTTTATTAAGTAATAAAGAACGTAACCTTCGCAATTTTTCATTCTTCTAATATTCGTAATTTCAGCATTCACGTCTTTTGGAGATATCGAATAGTATTCCGGCGTTGACATCCCCACGAACTTTAAATATTCCAAGCAGACCTGATGAGAGACAGTCGACAACGAATAATTATCTTCGTCGTCGTCACCGTACACCTTTCGGGGCGCTGATGTCATCAACAAGCCGTAGATTTTCGATTCTGTTAGGTGTGAAATATCGACAATATGTTGCCGATCGGTTAGCAGTATTTCGCAAACTACCGTCGTTTTAGTGACGTTCAAGAAACGCTTAAAAATATCCAATTTCGAAACTTCCATCGCGTCAAATGTATCTAATACCGCCATCGCCACCTTTTTTGCGATTAAATATCTCTCCCCGGTGTATTTTTCGACGTCGGAGTAGCACTGGAACAACATGTGTACGTTCTTAGAGCCGGCTATGACGTAGTATTCTCCGGCAATCTTCCTCACCGAGAAATGTCCGCTTTCTCCATTAATTTTTGTCACGCAAACAACCTGGGTAGCGTTCGCGGGAGAATCGAGAAAAAATTTTGACCACGCGTCGTCGTCTTCGGGTTGATGAATATCTTCGTCGCCAATCCCTCCCGTAAACTTTCTGTTGGCGTAAATAGCGAAATCCAACACCTTTTCTTTTCCTTCCAGCCGCATGAAATTCAAACCGCGAGGGACGTTCTTCCAAATCCATTCGTTTTCTCCATAAACCTCGTCCTCCGATTCGCTTTCTTTTATTTTGACGTCGTGTAGGGTGCAAGAATATTCGGGAGGCAGAATACCTTTCGGGACATCAGCGTCAATCACTTTCAGTAAGGAACTTTTGCTCTTAATTTCATCAAACATTTCCTCGGCTATCCTAGAGCTGCATCGGGCCCCTCTCACGTTCTATTTCGAAATTGCGACACAATTCTTGTTTTTGAATTTCGGTCATGAAGTCGTAACCCCGCAGCTCATTTTTGAGTAAATCTAAATCTTCGTTTTGTTTCGACGAATCGATATCTCCACCCTGCATTAATGATGATAATTTCAACTCAAATGAGTAGCTCAGCAGCCTTTTTTTATTCCTGATTTTAATCCGCTCTCGATCGCGTCGTCGGATATTAAATAAAAATGTACGACGTCTGAGGTATTTATAAGCTAGATTTAACCAAAATTGTCTTTTTTCTGACATAACATTAGGTATAAATTAAGTAACACTAAGTGTAATAATAAAAATAAATAATAAATAATAATTAAAAATAATAATAATGATAATAATAATAATAATTAATAATAATAATAATAATAATATAATAATAATAATAATAATAAAATAATAATAATAATAATAATAATAATAATGAATAATATAATAATTAATAATAATAATAATAATAATAATAATAATAATATATATATCCACGTAATAGTGAAAAAAAGTAAGCTAAATCGGAACGAATCTCGAATAAGTTTGGAAAACCTACTAATTTTCTCGCTCACTAATAAATGAAATCACGGTATTTTATAATAGGTTAAGTTGAAAAGAAAGAAAAAACAATATTAGTTTCGTAACTTTTATTAAATGTTAAAATAAAATAAAAACGTGCGTAGGAGTGTAGTATATAAAAACAATAACGCGAATATTCGTTGACTGAGACGCGTTCGCGGTACGTGATACTGATTTTAAATAAAAAGTAAGCGAATAATTATTCATCTTTTCCTTTCGCAACTCGGTTTTTTTTGGATTTATTTCCGAAGACGTAGGTCAGAAAAGAAATCACGTGGTTATAAAAAGTGATAAGGTAGTTCCAAAAACGGGTTTCTCCTTCTTCTTTGTTCGTTCGAGGGAAGGGTATGCACGTCCTATCGATTTCTTCGTCGATACTCTGCATAAAACGCCTCCTCTCTTCTATCCCTCTTTCGTTTAATTCTTTTGAGACGGCTGCGATAACCGGTTCGACCGTAAAATCGTATTCCGCTCTCACATCTTCCAAATTCCTGTTTCCGTCGAGAGTGATGAATCTAATATCTTTAAAAGTGTCGTTATTTATAAGGTAATTCACGTATTCCTCGTAAAGGAAGTCTAAGTTTTTCAAGTGGTCCAGCGTGATGGTCGATTCGCCCTCCCTGTTTCTATTTTTTATCCTTTCTAGCGAGACGGAAGGAGATGTTTTAAGGTATACTATGACGTCGGGTATTAGCTTGCGGCCTTCGACGATGTTATACAGATCGTTCACGATATGGTGCTCGGTTTCACTGATATATTTTTGACTAGCGCCGTGGAGAATAAAAACCCTTTGAGCTGATAACGAATATCTCTCGGTCATTATAACGTCGATAACATCTTCTTCGTCTTTCAAAACGTCTAACATTTTCGCGTACCTCTCGTGCGTGGAAATCAAATGAAAAAGCTGAAAGGCGAACGCGTACTTTTTAGGATTTTTGTATGACTCTTTCAGCAGGTTTACGCCGTGATAGTCCTCCCAGTCGTCGACGGGCTCGGGTAACGTTGAGATTCTCGCGTCGTTCCTAAACGATTCGATGAGTGTACTTTTGCCGCTTCCGATATTTCCTTCGATGCACACTATCACTTTTTCGCGGGGAATCGACCTCTCTTCCTCCTCTCCCTCTACCTTTTCCTTCGCCGCTGCCTCTTCTTTCATCGCCATTTGTTGTTGCTGCTGCCTCTAAAATGGTTGACTGGACAGAATAAACTAATCGATGACGTCAGTGTTTTAATGCCAAAAAACCTCGGATCTATACGTATAACCTTTCGTTTTTCATAAATTAATTTTTTTTTTAATTTTTATTTTTTATTTAATTTACTTATACGTTTAATCTAATTATATCTATATATTAATCTAATTGTTTATATTTAATATGTAGATAAATAAATAAATTTTTTTTCAGAAATAAATATATATATATATCGGTATTAATTCACACGCGGTCCGATTACCACCGAAATATTTCGTCAAATTCATTCATTCAACATGGTTGGAACGATCGAAAGTTATATCGGCTTTATAGACCGAAAAGAGATCGAGGGAAATAACGAACTCGTAAAGGTTTCTCTTTACAGAGACTACTACAAAGAAATAATCCTCGTTCCCAGGATATCGTTGCGGAGAATCGGTTTTTTCGTGCGCGGGGGAGATTCGCTTTTCGGCGCGGCCGATACGTCACTCATTCCGACAGGTTACCGCGAAGACGAATCTCGCTCTCGCGGAGGACGATGGCTATCGACCGCTCCTCCTCCTAGAAACGTATCGAACGAGGTTCACGAAAGCGTCCTGAGAAACGTTTTGAAGAATATTTCTAGTTTCGATTCGTACTATTCTTCTCTCACGCGAGGAAATGAGACTAACACGTTGCTAAAATATCCCAAAGTGTGGACGGGGTTTCACCTCGTCGTTCTTCGATCCAGTCGCGACCACGACGCGACCATGACTACAACCACAACCACGACCACCGACGATTTCCTTCGAGTCTGCGTTAAGAACAGGATGGGAGAAAACGTTTTCAACGTTTATAACAGCTGCAAAATGAGCGTGGTCGTGAATACGAATTTCGATTTTATTTTATTTATGTTTTACTACTCCAAAAACCTGTTTCACCCGAGAACGTCCATCCACCAAATGCCCCTGCTGAATTTCAATTGGTTCGTGTTCCTATTGGACTTTGAAAGGGTGTCTCCGCTCGAAGTTCTGAGAAGTTACCTGTTGAAGAAAAATAGGTCTGCCCCGGCCGGAATCTTGACCGCTATCAATTATTTCGTAGACCTCTTGAAATACGAGCATTTTTCGGTCTTGAATTACGGATTCGAAAAAATGATGTTTTCGGAAACGAGGTGCAGGAAGGCTATCGAAAACGCCTTCCGAAAGATGACGCGTTTTCATTCCGCGAACACTGCTTTTTCTTCGCGCGAAGAAAGAATGGAGGAAGGAATAGAAGAAGAAGAAGAAGAAGTAGAAGAAGAAGAAGAGT
>JABUQX010075252.1:0-5000 GCA_015478945.1 Trachelipus rathkii | reverse complement strand
GTGTTCTATGAGTATTAGATGAGTGGCAGGTGAGTGGCAGGTGAGTGCCAAGGGAGTGCCAAGTGAGTGGCCAATGAAGTGCCAATGAGTGCCAATGAGTGCCACGTGAGTGCCACATAGTGCAAGTGAATGCCACATAGTGCCAACTGAGTGGCACACTTTCTTCAAGCCTTTTCTAGCCTCCCCTGAGCCTAGGAATAGCCCTAATATGGGTGTCTACCCCTAGGTAATAAGGTATGAGCGAATCGATTGGTTGTATATTACAAGCTTGCAGGATGTCTTCCTACTATGCAGTTAGTATTTTTATAACACTTTTAGCACGATAGAATATATATCTAAAGAGCTACACATTTGGGAGACAGGGCTCGCAAACGTTTCAGAGTCCGCGACAAAGGCCAGCCCAGCCGCGAACCCGCGCGTGCGCCCGCAGGCGCAATATTACCGCCGCCGCGTCGTGCGCCGCAGGCGCAATATTTACCGCCGCCGGCCGTGCCCCGCAGGCCGAATATTTCCGCGTTCCCGCCCGCCGCGTGCGCCCGCAGGCGCAATATTTCCGCGCGAACGAAAAATATGATATCAATGTAAACTATTCAAAGAATTCTTTTCAAATATACTATGAGTTCATTCATTTTTATTTCATACTTAACATTTTTATAAAAACTTTTTCCGAACCTAAAACTGGTAAAAAACTCAACATTACAGACATGCTTTTATTTTTACTTAATACTTTTTAATCTTATAAAATTTTTAAAAATTGTATGCCTAAGAAGAAAAAAACCAGAGTGCTGATATATAAACATTTTATTTTACTACAATTGTACGAAATTTTATTAAAAACATTAACATTACATACCTTAAAGCAGTAAATCAGTAAATCAATAGAGGTGTTACCTAACACCTAAGGGATTAGTATGCTTTTGTTTTACTGCTTTTAACTCATGTTTTACTGCTTTAACTCATATGTTTTACTGTTTTAACTCTCAATTATATTATTTAAAAATTATATACCTTAAAGCTAGTAAATCAGTAAATCAATAGAGGTGTTACATAGAAACAAGGGGTAGTACGCTTTGTTTTACTGTTTTACTGCTTTAACTCATGTTTTACTGCTTTAGCTCATATGTTTTACTGCTTTAACACATATTTATTAAAATTACATACCTTAAAGCAGTAAATCAGTAAATCAATAGAGGTGTTACATAGCAACAAAGGGTTAGTATGCTTTTGTTTTACTGCTTTACTGCTTTAACTCATATGTTTTACTGCTTTAACTCATATGTTTTACTGCTTTAACTCATATATTTATTAACATTACATACCTTAAAGCAGTAAATCAGTAAATCAATAGAGGTGGTGGACCTAACACCAAGGGGCGGATTAGTATGCTTTTGTTTTTTACTGCTTTACTGCTTTAACTCATTGTTTTACTGCCTTTAACTCATGTTTTACTGCGTTAACTCTCCATATGTTTACTGCTTTAACATATGTTTTACTGCTTTAAACTCATATTATATTTATTACATTATGTTTTTATTTTGTTTATACTTTTTATTTTTTTTATTATTATTTTTTATTTATTTTTATTATTATTTTTATTATTTTATTATTTTATTTTATATTATTTATTACTTAGTGCTTTATTTACTTTTCATGCCTATTGCTTATTTTATTAAACACACCCACACAACACACAACACACACACACACACACACCACACACACACCACACACCACACACACACATAGACACTTTCACTATGGCACTTATACACACATCACTATGACACTTACATTATACCCATATACACTTACATTACACTTATTTACACACGCGGTTCAACACACACACACACTTACACTTATACACACATTCCCTACGCACACTTATACACACATTCACTATGACCCTTACATTTACCCCATAGACACTGACATTTACACTTACGCACACACACACACACACACACTCACACACAGGATTTAACTTACACTCACACCAACAGATTTACTTACGCAGCAGAATTTACTTTACCACTCACACAGATTTACTTTACACTCCACACACAGATTTACTTACACTCACACAGATTTTACTTACACTCACATACAGATTTACTACACACACAGATTTACTTACACACCACAGATTTACTTACACTCCAC
Organism: Trachelipus rathkii; assembly: GCA_015478945.1. Taxonomy (NCBI): domain Eukaryota; kingdom Metazoa; phylum Arthropoda; class Malacostraca; order Isopoda; family Trachelipodidae; genus Trachelipus; species Trachelipus rathkii. Next base: position 2,837 of record JABUQX010075252.1, on the reverse strand, counting down.
ACACAATATATCCTATACACACAACCACACACACACGCACACTCACTTACACATATAACGTATAATTTATTAAAACATTTTAGTTTTAATTAAACACGTACATTTATTATTACCTCATTCCAATATAACTAAAATTATTTCAAATTTTCTTAAAACTTCTATAAAAATCAATCATTATCTTTGAAAAAAGAATTTATTATTAACTGTTTAATACTTTTTGTTTATAAGTTTTATAACTATCAAGTTTTAAAATAATTTTAATAAAATTTATAGAAATTTTATTAAAACATATATTTTACGTACCTTAAGCAAATAAATCAGTAAATCATTAAGGGTCAGCCCCTAGCCACCCCTCTACACCAAGCTTATGCCACGTTTTGTTTCTATTGATCTGTACTGCTTACATCATCTTTAGCCATGTATAAGTTTAAAAATAACAAAATAAGTTCCTCTCTGCTAACATAACAAGTATTTTATTAAAATCTTTCTAAGTTCTTATTTAAAAATAACAATTATTAACTTACATTATATTAATCGCTCGATGTTAACTAAAAAAAATATTTCAAAAGTTTTTTTAATAAATCGGATTTTCTTTATTATTATTATTATTATTATCTATGTACATTGGCACATTCCATCACGAGAAAACACAAACAACCCGCACGCCTTACAGATACGAAACTGACCTCCTTCTTCTGTAAAAATGTGTTGAAATAACTACTTTAGGCCTAAATTTAGGATAATCCTTTTTTGTTAGCCCGGGGCGATTTAGGCCTAATTCCAGGTCAATATATATTTCAAACTGACCTTTAAAATGTGGTGCAAAAACTACGTTAGGCCTAAATTTAGGCCTAAATTTTGGATAAGCCTTTTTTGTATCCCATGCTTATTTAAGCCTAATACCAGGTCAAAAGGTAATTCCAGTTATAGACAAGAATCATTGTTTATTATATTATTTTTATAAATATATTTCAAACTGAAACATGCTGGACGGTAAGATCCTTTAAGCAGGTAAGAAGGAAATGTTTCCTTACTTGTGATTGGTCGGAGTAATCCTTATCTCTATATGACCTCGTATGTGATTGGTCGAGAATTATTTTTTATCGTCTTGAAATTAACTTGTTCTTTAAACTGTATTTGAGCAGGTGTTTTTTATTATCTTTTAGACCCAAACTCATTTAAAATCATAGTCATTTGAGCTGTTAAGCGGTGCACAAGTTACTTTTATTATTAAAGGTTTATTTTTACTAAGTGTATATCATATTTATAATAAAAACTTACATATCTAGTGAATTAATTATTAATTTCACTAGATGAAATTAATAATTAATTCACTAGATTATAGTAGATCAGGTGAAGCAAAACGCAAGAGCGCCCGCAAGCGCGACCCGGTGCGGAACCGACGCATGAACCCGCCGGCGTAATATTACTACGCGGTCGCGAAAATATGGAGCGTTGTATTTCAAAGTGGTAGGGCATACATCCTAGAGGTTGATATCTTTTGGACACCGTCCCAATCAGTATGTATAATATTAGTTTGTGTACTGTATCAAGGTATATTTACGAACCTTATAACATGTGTTCAATCGCATTAGTTTATTTAAAGTCCTGGTATATCAGTGTTTATTACAAACCAAGGAGATATTCTCGATGGTTGCCGAATGCATACAACATCTGATATAGAAGAGGTATGAACTTACATACTTCGATGTAATTTTGAAGTATAATGATATGATACCAATACTGGAAATCCATAAAGAGAAATTACGGTTTGTACAATGAGGGGAAGTTTATTATGCATGTACACACATTGTGTATTTAATTAATTTATATAGTAATTATTTAAACTTAAACTTAAATTAAACAACTTTTTTCATAACTGTATACATAGAGAGATTAAACGTAAAGACTACCTGAAAGGGGGGGAATGCGGAATAACTTCTATTACATTAACTATACGAAATACTCCCTTGGTTTGTAATAAACACTGATATACCAGGACTTTTTTAAATAAACTAATGCGCTTGAACACATGTTATAAGTTTCGTAAATATACCTTGATACAGTACACAAACTAATATTATACATACTGAATGCGACGGTGTCCAAAAGATATCAACCTCTAGGATGTATGCCCTACCACTTTGAAATACAACGCTCCATATTTTCGCGACCGCGTAGTAATATTACGCCGGCGGTTCATGGCATCGGTTCCGCACCGGGTCGCGCTTGCGGGAGCTCTTGCGTTTTCCTTCACGTGATCTACTATAAATCTTAGTGAATTAATTATTATCTATTCTTAGTGAAATTAATAATTATTTCCTCAATGTAAGTATTTATTATAAATATGATATACACTTAGTAAAAATAAAACACTTTTAATACAAATCAGATAACTTGTGCACCGCTTAACAGCTAAAATGACTATAATTTTAAAATGAGTTTGGGTCCTTATAAAAGATAATAAAACACACACCTGCTAAAATACAAGTTTAAAGAACAAAATTAATTTTCAAAAGACGATTAAAATAATTCTCGACCCATCACATACGAGGTCATATACCGAGAGAAGGATTACTCCGACAATTCAAAGTAAGGAAAAAACATTTCCTTCTTACCGTTGCTTAAAGGATCTTACCGATCCAGCATGTTCCAGTTTAAAATATTTATTTATAAAAATAATAATAATAACAATGATTCTTGTCTATACTGGAATTACCTTTTGACCTGGTTTTAGGCTTAAATCAGCATGGGATACAAAAAAGGCGCTTATCCTTAAATTTTAGGGATTTTAAATTTTAGCCTACGTAGTATTTGCCACCACCCCAAAAAAATCC
>JABUQX010075251.1:0-17967 GCA_015478945.1 Trachelipus rathkii | reverse complement strand
ACGAAAAAAAAGGAGAGATTGGAAGCGCAATCCATAATCTTCCACACAAATAGAACACCTTCATGCCAATCTTATGTCGATATGCAATTTTGGACCTACTGACAATAGAATAGCTTGCTGCTTTTGTATCACCCTTTATATTTTCCCACAGTCTTTCCTATCAGACGGATATCCATTATCTCGGTGGAAATGGCGGAATCAACATCCCCCAATGAAAATGGAAGAGGGAAAACCTCCGTAATCATCCCTTATTTCTTGCCTATTATATGTTGCCAAGGTTTTAGTCTTATTCAAGCATCTAACAGCATGTAAACTAACCTACAGTTAACATCACCAAATGAAGCTAACCTTCCCAACTTCCCCCCGTAATTTGTAGTCATGCCAAGAAACTACTAACTCCCCTACTTTGTCCACAAATTCCCCAAGGAGTATACTTTTGGTAAAATCCTCAAAGTAACATGTTCCAACTCCAACTTGCCGCAAGAGTTTATTCGTGATCCTGCGCAACCGAGCCTTTTGCTGGGGCAATGAAATTCGCTTACATGGGTAATCTCCCAGCCGAAGATCAACAAGGCAAATATAGCCAGACACTTGGAAACATTGATATTTATACTTATATATTTTTTTTTACTCTCTCACACTTCTTTCGCTTTAATCATTAACATTAAAAAGATTAAAACCTTTGTTTTTGTTACATGATACTTTCAGTTTTTCAAGACTGTTGTACTCAAAGTATTTTTGTTTTTATTTTTGAAAGAGTAGATTTTTCTTTTTTGATGTTTTTTTGGAAAATACAAAGAAAGTTTTTTTGTTTAAAATGGAAAAAGGAAAATGATAAAAGATTTTTAAATTTTTTACTTACCCTCAATTGATATAACCTCTCTGTCTGATAATAATAAGCTCCACCATTTCTACAAGAACAAATGTTGGAATAGAAAGTGTGGTGGGGGCTTTCAAACCTCAAGTGGGAAGGAGTGGTAAAAAAGGAGTTGGTTTTGAGCCCACCCCTTTTTTATTTTCATCAATTGAATATCTGTAATATTGATAAAAAATCAAAATACTAAAACTAACCATGAATAACTTGTTGTTTTTCTTTAAATTATAAAGCAGTATTATGACTAAGAAGAAGGAATCTGCTGTATAGATGAAATGTTTAATTATTTCAAATATTTTTTTTATCCCTGTTAATTATTTCAACCCCCTATTTTAGTCTTCTATTGGATGTTTCTTAATCTTTTTTCTAGTTATTGTAACGACATTTTCATATATTTTTTGTTTTATAAACTATATGAATCTTTAATCTAGATAAAAGAGTAAAACAGGTAATAAATTATAGTCTTAATGCAATGAAGATCGATGTCCCATGAATACATGCTTATTTCTAATGTTTTATTCCCAAATTTCTGAAGAAAACTATCCCGACTTTTTAGACAGGGTTTAGAAATTCCATTTTTTTCTGTCTTGCAAGGGGAGCTACCTCTGGGTATTCCCAAAGCTTTATTTTCTGTTTTGTAGGAGCAAGAAAGGCATGGAAGATCAATAAAAATGATTCATAAAAATGATTTTTCCAATCTCGAATGCTTAAAACTAATCTACAAAATGGTGGGTAACTGTATTGACTGGAAGTCCTTCATTGAAATCCTTCCACCATCCCAAGTTGAAAACCAAAGGGAAAATCCAAAACCAAACCCCAAGAATTGTGATTTTCACACAGCTTCGGGGTAAGTAAATTGAATCAATTTCCTTGTTATCACCTAAAAATTTAAGAAAAATATAAAATTGAAATTACTTTTTTAATATGAAAGCAAAAGTATGTTTAATACAGGGTTTTTAACTTTGTTAGTTTTTTTTTTTAGTTTTTTTGTTCATAAATCGAAATCATTTAAATTATGTTTATCAACCTTTTAGGTTTTTTTCGTTTTGAGTATAATTCCGAACTCAAAGAAAACTCGGATTATTCCTACTCAGCTTTATTACTTGAACTTCATTGTTGAACTTAATTGTTCTTTGTGTAATAATTTCGGACAGATGTAGCTATTTTTTTAGTGAACATTAGCAAATCTTGCCGCTTAACATCATAACAAAGATTTTCAAATATAAGTTTTAATCTTTCCTAGTGGTTCCCCCCTAAAACTTACTTTACCTAAAAACCTATTATTAAAATAAGCACATAAAAAGAAACAGGTAAACTAATCACATTAAGAAGTTCCAACTAAACTGTCAATTCGCATGCGATTAATAGTACTTTGCTTCAGGGAAAGAATTATTGAAATTTAAAAAATATGTAAAATAAATTTGTTTTTAAAAATTCAGTAAAAATCAGATCAAAAAAAAAAGTTTTGTTGTAATTTTTCCTGATTCCTCCCCGTTCGGAAGATTGCCAAAAAAGTAATCTGGTCTTAATATTTTCCTTTTCTCGTTCAACCATTGACAAAAATATTTTCCCCTTATTCAACGATTGTTATATATTCATTTTTACATCTCTCTTCTTAAAAGTGTAAAAATAAGAACCTATAGAAAGCTATCCTCATTGTTATTTCAAATCCCCAAAAAGAAGTAATTAAGTTAAATTCGTTCCCCAAATTAAAAGAATATTTAATCAAAATAGTGCCCCACTCACTTTCCCCTCTGACGTGGCGTAAAACAGTCAACTCAGGTCTCCATGGACAAGTTGGAATCCTCCTAGGCAAATTAGCCTAATGCTCCTTTCCTGTGAGATGAGTTTTTGAAGTTGGTGATAACAAGAAGCTGAAGACGACGTTTGTTCCCGTCTCCAGAATCCCCAGGGAAACGCACATCTGTTACCAGTCTCTCAAGGTACAGAATACTTTATATTTGTTATCCCCTTTTTACTGATTAATTTTCACGGTTATTTAATTGTTACTTAATTGTCCCTTATCTATGAACAATTTAACAATAATCCCCATGGAAGTTTGTGGAGTGAATAACTTGGAAACTATTTCGTTGAAAGTTCCCTTAATATCAGCCCTTTACGTCCGACGAATCATTGTTTGAAGATTCATGACCCAAATTGAGGTCGAACTTACTGCTTCATATTCCTCTCATTCCACGCTCCGTTACATAAATAGTATTAATTTGGTTGCCCGAAACAGGGGACCCTTGAGTCGTCTCTTGCTTTTTGCCGTTCGCCGCCCTGTAGTCAGTGGGCGCACACACATTAATAATCCTTTGTTGTTGTTCAGTTCTGTCTGAACAGATCTTTCGTGTTTTTATTACATCTGTCATCCACTATGGCAGGTAAAGACGATTCAAAAACCCAAAGTCTAACTAGTTTCCTGAAATCACAGGAACAGTTAGAATTGGATTCTGCAAAAGATGCCAAAGTTGCAGACTCTAACACTGTTGAGACAGGTATACTTAGTAATGTCGTACCTGTATCTCCACCCCATTCTCCTCATTCAGATCAACTAGAAAATCTGGATGCAACCGATGATGACTCTTCTGACGAAGATATGTCTATGGACGAAATTAATACCTTAGTAACAAAATTAACTAAAAATAAAAATAAAATGAAAGTTAAAATGACTAAACCTAAGTTAGGAGCTAAAAATCCTAAACCCGGAAATGGTAAATTAATGAGGGATTTGATGGCTGATGACCCATCATATCTTCCTCATCTAACCCCTAATCCAAATTCCCTTACCCAAGGAAGGAAAAAGTCCATACCTACTCTTCTTGAGCCACAAAAGGAATCAGAATATAATGAAGCTTCATTCACTGCAGCTTCTAGGCTCCATAGATCCTTAAATGTACGGGACGGAAGTATGTATACAGGTCCTCAAATGAAAGGAAAAATAGATAAGATCGAAGAAGCGATTCTTCTACTTACTCAACTCTTGAAGAATTCGCAAAAGTTAAAAGTAGTGGACCCAGGTCGTTACAAATACGAGACCAAACAAGATCTTGTATACCTGGTGGACTTTGAAGATTATTGTTCACTCCACTACCCCAGAGCCTATCACCAATGGTTGCGGCTACTAGGTCGGCAACTGGAGGGGAATTTCCTTCAGTTGTATCGATTGTTAGTCAAGGACGACCGTGATTACTTCTCTATTCGCGATGCTCTTGTAAGTTGGTACCACCGCGAAGAGAAAAGAAAAAACGAATATCGCCTTTCCAGGCATATCACGTTGCGAGAACGCACCAAAGGCCGAAATCCATCCGGATGTTTTTTGCCCTAACGCCTTGAAACGTTTTCGGTCCAGGAAGCAAATAACAAGGATTGGACATGCGGGAAACATGAAATCCCTGGCCCCGTAACCGCTTTTATTTGCCAGTCCTTTCCCCTCCTTACATAGAGCAAAATGTGAGAATAATACATTTAAAAATGAAAGACCGCAGATTGGTGATCAACGTATCAAGTGGGAGAAACTGGTTTTCCTACTCCAATTTTCTTCTCGAAACTGGACCAATAACCCGGAGTTTCCAAATTCCAAGTTTGCCCAATCTAATTTATAATAAGAAGCAGTTCCCCGAAACCAAGCCATCCACAAAACAGTCATGATGAGCCCTGAATGAGTTCCAACAGAATTCCCAAGTCCATTCCAGAACATTCGCCCGTTTTTATTCCAAACTGGACTGAGTTCCTCTAACAAAAGAAAGACATAGCATAGTCCCAGCCTTTAACCATAAAAGAGGGAATTTTTATATCCCCCTTCAAAACCTAAAATATGGTAAAGTTCCAATAGAAACCCATCCAAAGTGGATGCTTTTTCCCCTACTGTGGTGACCTATAATGGAGCTCGACAAAGACTTTACTTATATATATATAGTAACAAATCAGTTAAATCCGAATATCCAACTTCCCCATTGTTGATCGCAGGAACCTTTTTTAAACTATAATTGTGACCCTACTGTGAGAAGGTTGGTCATATAATGCAAGATTGTGAAAATGTTGGGCAAGGTATTTGTAGCTATTGCAAGAAAGAAAGGGGCCCAGAAATTGAAATGCCGTTCCTATAAATTCCCCTAATCCTTCTCCTAAGAATCTCCCAAGAGTTAAATGTCCTTTCTGTCAACAACCTCATTCTGGAATGAAGTGTCCTTATCGTACTCCCCCAAGACAAGAAATTCGTAGTCAGGAGGGGAAATCTTCTAAAAGCCCTAGGGAATATGTCAACAGTGCGGTGAAGAAAATATCTCTTAGAGATTCATCCCCCCATAATGAACCAATCACTAACTCTAGGGATAGTAACCGTCCCCGTTCTCCTCGTCAATTTTTAAATCCCTGTGAATACTGTCACCAGTCCCATTACGAGGGTCGTTGTGAAGGTGTTGAGGAGGCACAACCAACCTCATCAGTAAACTATTAGTCCCCACAGGAGTGAGTCATCCTGTGGACAAGGACCCAATTAACGACTCTGCAGGACTTGATAATGGGCAAGAAGAGATAAACATGGATGGACATCCCCATCTCTGTGTGCCAGCAGCCTCTGGAGCAAAAGAGAGCACGGTTGTCTCTGCAGGGAAACAAACTCCCCCCGTTATCATGCTGAAAAATAAAAACTATACTCCTGATGATTTCTATGATAATGTGGATCGGCTGGATAAGAGCGTGGTCATTCCCATTCACCTTTGTCAACCCGACATCGACCCACTAGTAGTTTGTGTTTCTATAGATAATTTGTCTACTCCTCCCCTTGACTGTTTAGTCGATAGCGGTGCAGGAGTAAATTTAGTAAGCTCTGAAGTGATTAATTTATTGGGAGACCAGAAGGAAATTTTTACCATCAGAAAAAGAGGGTGTTAAAGCCATTTGTGGATTTGGAAATATAGTGTTAATTGGGCGCTTTCTTACATTCCATAAAATAGTGTTGCTTCATCTCATTTATTGTGTAATAATGAGTGGGGAAGTAGATTGTAGTCAATCGAGGTTTTCCTGAATAACGACGAGGTATCTATCATGAACATTCTTCGAGTAGATAAGTTAGACGCCGCATATAAAGTAATGTGGAATAAAAACGAGTCTCTCATATTAAGATTACTTGACATGAGGCAATTACTGCTATATATTTAAGAAGAATGTGAGATAAACCAGCATCCTGATGATTGATAGGCCGATATTTGATAAGTTCGGGAGACTGGTATAAACTTGGAATTGTAGCGACTTATTATATTGTTGGAACGATTTAAGAGTGCGAAATTAGATATATGGAGGAGACTAGTTTATCGTGGTTGATAGTTCATGTAGAGCGGGGTGAATTCGCTATAATCTCACCAACACGAGAGTGTGAGAGGTGAGATGTTATATATAGGATGATTGCGAGCTCGTTTGGGGACTTAATTTCCAAATGGTGGATCGTAGATAAGTGTGACAGTATGTAGATCAGGGTGAGAATTTAGATATATATTAAAGTATTACATTATTCTATATTCTACCGACGTAGGGATTTATATATAGATTGAAACTCCATAAGAAAAATAAGATCGCGCCAAGTGTCGATCTTATAGGACTAAAGGGCTAAAGAAATAATAATACAAGCTGATTATAGTCTCGATTATGGAGATGAATGTGTTTGGGTTAACAGATTTCTTAATCAAGGTTGAGAGACCGGTTTATTAATATAAATATCTTTAATCTCCAAATATGTACTTTACTGTTTGAGAGGGACGAATTTATTGATAATATATAAACTTGTGAAAGTGAAGGAAGTTATCCCCCATATATTTTTGGGTGGATTGGAAATACAATAATTAAGGCTCTGTGCGTGTAGATATGTTTTCGCTGGTTTGGTGGCGATGTGCGCAACATATAGACAAACAAAACTCTTGCAATTTGATATACAAGCTAGTTTGTTGGAATCCTCGTGTAAATCAGGTGATATCGGGAATAGTCCGGGTGTTGTCCTGTATGTCAAGAGCACAATTCGGACCTTCGTCATGTTCGTAAGGATAATATGTTTATGCACTTCGAGAATGCGTATAATTGATCTGGTGGTGAATCTAGGAGCGTATCCCTGATCGAAACGTTGATTTATGAACCGGTCCAGTAGTTCTCGCCCAGCCACACTAGCAAATAATGCCCGAAGTTAGACGTGATTTGTATTAGTTAATTCCTATTGTTTTATAGGTCCTTAGTCGACCATTTTCCAAATGGGTGGTAGCTGTGTGATCCCCAATTCCTGACAAGTTCTATAGATTTTTATGCCGACATTTAATATTGGAGACCCGGTTCTCTGAGAAGGACGATTGTCGAACATCAGATCCTTGACTCCCTTTCTCCCAAATAAGTCCAGAACGTATCCTTTTACCTGGATAATGGTGGCGGAAATTTACTCTCCTCATATTAATTTCAACAATTTGATGCTAGAAACATAACATCAAACGAGTGTTGTATTCGAAATCTCTACCTGTGCGTTCTATCAATGCGCTTATGTAATATGGACGTGGTGTGAAGTAGCGCAAGTTTAATCGAAGTCCTGATTCTCGAGATAGTAATGGTAAGTGTCTGGATTAATATATGAGAGAGAACCTTGCTAAGACTGGGGCTGTCAGTCGCATTATATCGAACGTCTGTCGCAATTCTTCAATATATTCTTCTTAATAGGTATAAAATACACAACATTATCAGGCACGGTGGGGAGTTTTGAGAGAGTATGCCCATCTGTGTGGCCGATTTATTTGCTGCTATATGCTCACTCCCCTCGTGGACAGATTTACTTTTTCTCTATTTTTATAGTGGAGCGTGTGTTGTAAGACGAGGGGCGGTGAGATATTTACTGTAAACCGTTATAATACCCTTTAATATATAGTTGCCAAAGGAGTAGTCTCTATAGAGGATAGTTATACGAACTGGAGGGTTTATGCTGCCGAGTGCCTACTTGGCTATGAAAGTTTTCAGATGTAGAAGTAGGAATGGTCTCTGATCTTGTAGGAATGCTGTTTAATCCTCAATAGAGTACAATTTATATCTGCAAAATGAATTTCTGTTGAGTATATAACTCTTTTGGGTAGTCTCTCATAACGTTTCATCCCGAGCGTTTTGGTATTCTTAAGATTGTAGGGAAGGATTTTTCGGATTTTTATGTTCAGATTTTCTACTTGTCGGGTAATAACCTTTTTTGCATCGGTGGAGAACTCATAGAAATTAGTGATAGAGTGTTTTTATGCTCCTCTGAGAGGTGTGTTATCTCTGGAATTGAGGAGTGAGAGGTAGTGGGAACAAACCAGGGTGACTGGTCACAATGACATTTTCGGATTAATAAAGATGTCATTATGTGTACTCATATGCCTACACATATCTGTGGCATTAAATGTGTGTATAAGGAATGAGTCTCCATCACTCTCCAGAAACTTACTCTGTTTTGGATGTAGTGTTGACTCGACTCTGATGTATATTCAGGACAGCGTGTGTTACATATTTAGACATGGTTTCTTTATGAAATACATTTAACCCAATTATCATTATGACACGGAAATTTCTTAACAGAACTTTATACGAATTACTCAGACTTCTATATATTTCGAGCGGGTATGAATAAGTTCTTAGTGCTCATATTCAGCCCATATCCAGTCGGATACGACATTTGGTTTATTCTATCTCATAAGACAACTGTATATGACTGGAGTTAGATTATCTCAAATAATTGAAATTTATATTGAGGGACCATTTCAGTGGCTAATATACTTTTTGCGTGCTAATGAGCGGCTCTTTAGATTCACCAATATTATATAGTATTCTCCTCTTCCTCCTACTGAGATTTATTAAAACTACTTTTTTTAATCATTTTATCAATTACATTTAGAGACTGTATACCGGAGATATTTGACTTTGCACTGAGTCACTTTTCCCAAAGATGTTTAATTTTTTAGAGACCGTAACCGGAGCTATATGACTTTGCACCGAGTCACTTTTTCCCAAAGATTTATAATTATTTAGAGACCGTGACTGCAGCTATTTGACTTTGCATCGAGTCACTTTCCCAAAGATGTAATTTTTTTAAAGAAAAATATTGTTTTTTTTTTTTTAAACTCTTAACTACCATAATATTTAGTGGTATTATCAAAGAATGTTTCCCCTGTGTCACCTGATAATCCAAGTGATTTTCAATATAATATTGACTCATCTTCTACGAATAAATTCCCTTTAACCTTTAACGATAGTTCTTCGGAGTCACCAAAGATTGATTTCCCCGGATTCTTTCCATCAAGAATGATTGCCTGTTCTGGAATGCCTCCACCTTATCGGGCATCTTCCCCATTGTTCTCCACTGTAGGTTCACCTCCCCAGAGTCTTGAGGAAGAGGGTGGGACCCATTGATGAAATATTGATTTAATAAACATTAAATAGAAGATAAATTAAAATCCGTAATATCGATTTTGTGTAGGCGTAGTACCACCGATAGTCTCATCCCACATCAAGTGAGCAGAAGTGTCTCCGCACAAGATAATTACTTGTATGTAATTTAATTTCAACTCCCCTATATGAATATGTTTCGATCGGAGAAGACGACATAGTATCCTGAGGATTTTATATTTTTACCCCTAACCCTGCTTTTCAATTAACCTTATTTTATTCTTTCTTATTTCTCTGTTTGATTCTATCCAAAGAAAGACGCATATGAAAATAATCACAACTTTGAAAAAGTAAAAAAATAATTAATTAAAAATTTTCACTTTTGGATAAAAATCAAAAAAAATTTATATGATAAAATTTTTACTATCTATAAATTATTTTGAATGCTATATTCAATTACTAAATGATTAATAGCCCTTTAAATATTGTTTGAAAGATAAGTATATTTACCTGCCTGTGCTTATACTTATTTTAGAAGTGTGCTATTAAATAAGGGAATTTTGGTTAGTATAAAGTACTATACTAAACTAATAGTTAAATGTGTGTTTTATTACTTCAAATCTTAGCTACATGAGCAAGCAATAAATTAAAGCTTAATGAATAGCAGTGCTAATTATGAGAATAGGTTAAAACTATAATGGTTATGCAAAACAAATGCTAATTTTTATAATAAGATTTAATTACTTTATGTGGTTTGTTATTACTATTAAAATTAATAAAGTTATCATATTATTTTCAGTTAACCTAATTAATTCATTAAGTTTTTTATTTTTGTATCATTGTATCATTTTTGTTTGTGTATCATTATTTTTTATTTATTATTTCTTATGGTTTTATTGATATTTATTTATGGTCGAGGATATTTCTTTAATAACGTTTTTTAAATTGAAAGATGTTCTGAAGGCTAAACGTGTGTGTAAAAAGTAAAACTTGTATTTATTTATATTTTAGTATACGATTCAGTTGTGTTAAATTTGTTTCCCCATAATAATTTTTTAATTTGTAGTATTCTTTATATTAATAATTTAATTTATGGAATATATATATTGTATATTTTTGTATATTTACTTCCGTACAATGCCGTTTTATGTTAGTTTGTTGGAAGCTTCGGCTGCCCCTATTGGCTCAAATCTATAGAAGTGAGAAAAAATTTTCTCAGACAAAAATTATGTTCTTTGTTTGTACGATATTTGACTGTTCTAAAACCTTCTGGTAGAACACATAGTCAAGCATGTAACCCTGCCAATTCGAGTGTTCCAAGAACTAAATGACTTTAGTCTGATGAATAATTAGGTACTTTGATTATTTTTGGTCGTTGACAACTAAATGTCTAATTGAGACGTCGCTAAGGTTAACATAGACATGAGATAATGAATAGTCACACACAGAACAATTAAATTAAATTTATTGCTAATTCGTAACAATTAGTTTATGATATTCCTAGCATTGTATTATTTGTATCTCCATTTTAGAGAATATATGATTAATCAAATGTTTCCTTGTTTCAAATGACCTTTTTTGTTTAAAGTTTTTTATTGTCTCGAGATGAAGAGCAAACCATACAAGCGATCTTTTACGGCCTTTAATCTTGTATTACGTACTTTCCCAAAGATTGGGGACTACCATGGGGAGACGCAGTCTAACTATTACGGTATATTACTTTGCCGCCCAAAAGAAAGATGTTTAATTGCTTAAATTTCACACCGTGAAAGACTTTGTCTCCAGAAAATTAATACTTTAGAGAACATTTTGCATTAGTTTAGTGTAAATCTCAACGATTATTGTAAAGAATTGATCATTTATAACCATTTTTTGACATTAGTATGTATGGAGGGACTGTACAAAGTAACCTCATAATTTAGGTAATGATGTGCTTGATTTCCATCACAAAAGCGATAGACGTAAAACTGATGGTGTTTGTGTACTTATTATTCATGTACTTAATTAATATTTAAACTTTTATAACTTTTAAACAACATCAATAATCTTTATTAATATTTTTAGAAGCACAAAGATGATAATATAGTTGTGTAAATTTGATTCCTCACCCATCGGAATTATCCAAAAAATTAAATCCGTTGGGTCTTAATATTAATTCTCTTCCAAACTATAGGTACATGGAGAATTAACGAAATAATTACTTTAATCGAATTCCTTCATCAGACTGATAATTATAATTTTACATACATCTAAATAGTTAAAAAAATAAAATACTATTAAATGTCATAATTCCTACTTTATCCTAATTTAACAATATCCACCAAAAAGATAAATTATTAGTAATTAGTTATTTATCGATCCAATATATAAAAGATTATTATCAAATTAGATGTCCACCCACTCACTTTCCCCTCTGACGTGGCGTAAAACAGTCAACTCAGGTCTCTTTAATGGACCTAAAAGTTTGGGAATCCTCCTAGGCATAATTTAGCTCTAAGCTACTTTTCCTGTAGAGATGAGTATTTTGAAGTTCATAATGATGAAATAATACAAGTAACGTACGCCCTTTTTGTTGTATTACCTTATTAAAATATCCCAGAGAAATTAAAGCAATATCCGTTCCCAAAGTCCTACAATGGTATTAGTAGAAATTACTTTAGTTTTTACTTCCTTTTCACTATTGTTTTATCTTAATTATTTACATCTAATAATATGATTACTTTAGTATCTACTGATCATTATTTACATTAATCCACGGTAGAGCTCTAGGAGCGGTGAATATATTGAGATAATTTCTAATCGTTTGAAATTCTTTAATTATATATCATGTCTAACTCGTACGAATCATTGTGAATGATTCATGACCCAATTTATTGAGTGTCGAAATACTTATCTGCTAATTTCATAAATATTATTAACCTTAACTTCATTCCATAACGGCTTCCGGTGTTATCATATTTATATATATATATTATAAATACACTATATTAAATTATTATTATATATTATATATTATGTGATATTTATATTATATTATTATATATTATATATTATATATATATATATATATAAATTAATAATTATATATTTTATATATTTAATATGTTAATTATATATAATATAATAGATTAAATTATATTTATTATAATTTATATATATTAATTATATATTTATAAATTTTTATATATATATATAGTATTAATGAATTTTTATATTGATAGATAATTTAATTAGGTATAATATTATATATATATAAACATTATATATATATTAAAATATTATTAATATTTAAATTATTATATGCGTTTCTGGGGCGTGTTTTTCGTATTTTGATGACCGGCCCGACTCTATTCTTTAGGAGGTGAGGTGATTCGTATATCCACTCTATATTAAATATAATAATACAAATAAATAATGAATATACATTCATTATATAGAAGGGTGCAGTGCAGGTATACAGGCTTCTACTGATATAGTAGTACTACAAAGTTTTATGTTAAGCAATAATATTGCTTTTATTTCTAGCAAAGTTTTTGATATTTTTAAAAATGTAATAGAAGATTAGGGGTACAGTGTGTCAATTAATCGAATATCACTACCTATGTAAAATGTATTTTAACTTTAAGTTGTGAAATGAAAAAACCACCCGATACAGATTTTCAATTATTCTTTTCAGTGGATACATCTCGAGTATGTTAGCGGTGTATATACTGAGACTTAAAGTGAAATTATATATAATTAATTTTAGTGAAATAGTAACCAATAACATTAGTTATTAGTGCGTGCAAATAAAATACGCTGAGTCATCACTTAAATTAATAATGGTACCTGATTCACCGCCAGTCACGTATATAAATTGATGGAATCGAAGATTGTTAGTACTTCGGTTAACCAACCATTCGTTTTTCGTATTTTACTGTCGTTTATTTAATATTGATATTTATTATATTACATATAATTAATTAATAAAATTAATGTAATTAAAATAGGCATAGAATTTAAAGTTTTGAAATATTTTAGAAATAATGAATAATAATATATAAGACATTTTATAAGTATTCATAATAAAAAGTGTCAAATGGTGTTTTTCAGATCGGAGACGTCTACGAATCTACTTCAGTTCTTATTTGTTATGCTCTTATTTTATTTATAATTATCAAAATGAAATATATTATTTAATAAAATTATTATGTTGAAATTTATATCTTTAACATTAAAACTTGGATGTTTCAACTATAGAAAAAAATAGTAAAAAAAAAGATAATTATTAATTTGTAAATACGTATATAAAAGACGATTTATATTAAATTGCCATGATCCGAGTCAAACCTCAATAGGTATAATCCACATATCAACTCCTCTCCATTGCATGCAGTTTAATACTGTTCACTAAATAATGTTCAGAAACAAAATTCAACTTTTAACATATCAACACTAATATAAGTGAAAGAATTTTCGATCGGCAGAGGGATTGAGAAAACCTTAAGTTTCGCTGATAACCAACTATACGGCCGTAATTTACAAATAAATTAAAATAATTCCAAAATGGTGGCATTTTAGGGAGTATTGGGAAAACAAGTATGCCTTAAAGGATGCTATCGAGTCAAACCACTCGCCCGTACGCTATTGATTTAGACTTTAAGTGAATTATTTTTAAAGTAATAATATGTGGAGTCCTGTGCTATACCTTTACCAATATTATTATTATTTATTAAATTACCTTATATATCATATATATATATATATATATATCTAGCTATTATATTAGCAAAAAGTCTATAAAATTGTGCAAACAAAGTTTGAAGAGATTATGAATTATAATAAGAACTTTTAAATTTTAGTATATATTATATATATAATAATATATTAGTGATGAAAAGATGCTTAATTATACATTATTAACATAGCAAATAAAATTTTCTTGCATTAATTCCATTCCCATATTACTCAAAAAACTAATACAATAAAGCTTAACAGGGAAAAAAATAGCCGTACTCAAAATGCGCATGTCTGCGTTCACTATATTTTTTTACAGTCATTTGCTATCATGAGTTAAAAAGGAAGAAAAAGTATTAGCAAAAGTTATAAAATTGTGCAAAAAAGGAAGAGGTTTTAATTATATGAGAACATTTACATGGAAAATTTTAGATAGTGTATTAGAAAATAAAAAAAAAAATTATTGTTAAATAATTTATAAGTAAGTCAATAAGTTGATGTAGAGAGCCCTAATAATTTTTTGAGAGAACTGTTCTTGGTTACTTCATGTTAAATTTAAATAAGACTTTCTATTAAATTTTAATTTTGTGTGATTTATCTAAAAGAATACCCCAAGGGATATAATTTAATTTTATTTTATTTATATAATGTAGTTATACCTGCACCTTGGAATGGCAGGAGTCATGGGTCTCCGGTCCCATCCGGGTGAACTACGAGAGTGGAATCTAATTCACCCCTCCCCAGAGGTGTTATAGTTAATCATATTATTATATATGTATTAGGTGTTCTACTCGTAACAACCCCGCTCTTTTAGGTATTTGGTATTGTCATGCATTGGTGAGTTTCCTCCGCCCTCTCCCCTTACGTGGTTATGGTAAAATCGTTCCCTCTGTGTTCCCCGTCGGCTCTGAGCTCCCTTATCTTGGCAGTATCTCTTCATCGATTTGAATACCTATTAATTACATAATATAATTTATTATATCTACTATTTCCTAATATATATATAATAAGTATGAACATGTAATACTAATATACGGTATATATAATTAATATTATAATTATTTATTATTATTATTATAATTATTACTTTAATTTATTATAATTATATATTTATATATATATTATTTATTTTAGTCCTTTATTATTTATTATTAAATATATTTAAGTGTATTTATTATTTATTTTATTTTTCTAATTATTTTTATCTTATTAGATTCCAAAACTCTTAATTAGGACCAGATCATTTTCCAGCAATATATGACGTATGAGAGAGTTATGGAGCAGTTGCCTGTGAAGAATTGCGTGATTGAGAAAATAAGAAGATTAAATTATATATATGTTAATGAAAATTCTATATATAATCCTATATATATTTATATATAATATTATTATATATAGGTAATTATACTATTAATTTTATTAATTATTTATTATACTTCCCATTAAACTATATATATAGATAGTGAATCACACTTCTGTTTGTTATGTGATATTTATTCAATAGGTTCTATCTATATTAATTAGATTATATTATTTATTTTTATATAATATATTTATTATATTATTATTATTATGTAGAATACCTTAATATATTTTTATATTATATATTATTTATATTTATTATATGGCTCAAACTTAAAGTAAAAGTTTACCCGTCTATGATATCTTTCAAATAATACTATGATAGGTTACAAGAAAACTGTAATAATATCATATATGGGAATCAGTAGTCGTATAGAATAATTTGTATGAAAAATAGGTAAATATTTTTTTTTATTATTTTAATATATATTATCTCCAAAAATACGATTGGTAGAAGAAAACTAAAAACATATATGCAATCAGCGTATAAATTTTACTAAGGGGGTGCTCGGGCCGAAAGGTGGGACAGAGGGTGACCCGGGGACGTGTGTCCATACCCCGTAGGGGGCAGGTGTGAGGAACCGCCTGCGACTACCCAAACCAGAGAGCAGGGAGATTCCAGGAGACCCTCCCACAGTAGGCGGTGGTAATTAGTCCAACTCCCCATCGTACCCGCAGACAGTGAGGCCGAGAGACCACTGACTCCTGCCATCTTTGTCTGTATTCTTATTCTTTGTTTAAAAGACAAAAAAAAAATCATTATTTTTTATCCATATTTCATACACTGATTTTAAATATGTTATTAGTTTCTTGTACTTTTTTTTTTTAGAGAATATAAAAATAAAAAAAAAAATATTATAATTATTTATTTATATTTTTTAATTTATTATTAGCTTAATTAATTTAAAAAATGAAAAAAATTATGTGTTAAAATTTATTATTATTATTTTATAACTTTTATTAATTATTATTTATTATATTTATTCTTATATATTATATTATTATAGAGTATTAGTATTTGAAATTTAATATTTTAATCAAGGAATGTACCGTACATCTTATTATTATAACTAATATATTATTTATATATTTTATTTAGATTATATACTATATAAATATTTTAAAAATTAAAATAAAATTTTTTTTTGTTCTTTTATCTATACAAATTTTCATACTCGCTGTAATTTCCATTATATGTTATATACAAGATTTTCATGTATTCTAATCTTAGTTTTCGAATGTATCATGGTTTACTTGTATTTTATGTTAAACTTCTTTAGTATCTACAATACATTTTATACTTTATGTCCATCTACAAAGCCTTTCTTCTTCCAAAACACAGAATTTACATTTAATTAAAACAATATGTATATTTATATATGTTTATTTATAATTGTACAGAGTGTAATTATCTCTAAAATTATTATTAGTACTATTGGATTCCATATGATTAATATTAGATTATTATAATCCTTTTACAGCATATATTGATCTAAGAATAAATTATAGTTAGATTTGGATATAGTATGATTTTTATATATATTTTTTTTGATAAATAGTACGCTATCTATAATAATATTGTATATGAGCCCTATAGTACTAAATCACTACGCTAGGATATAGGTATAATATGTTGTTCTATCCTTTATATCACCTGTTATATATACTATTATATATAGTTTTTAGATATGGATTGAGATATTTTTGCATTTTTTAATATCCATAAAATTTTCAACTATATATACATTATATTATTAATATATATATATATATATATAAATATATATATATAGGTATATATGAATTATTGGTAGGATATTATATCATAGTATGTATAGTTAATATATATAAATGGTTAGTAATACCAGAAATGAATGATAGGCCTATTAATATTCCGATACTCTATTTATAATAATATATTATATATGGAGTGCGATTAACCTCATATTAGATTAACCGGTATCTTTAAATATTAATAATACTTACAGAGGTAATTAGTAATATATAGATAGAACATTGATTATATATACTTGTACTTAGCGTGTTCTCAATAACTCTAGAGATTGCTATTTTAGGGTCGCTTGCACTTGTGATTTAGATATGCGAAGAAGTACTAGTCATATTGATATGATCATATTATGGTTACTCCCATATGATAGATAGATAAGATATATATATATAGTTATTATTAATATAAAAATTAAAATATATCATAGGACTAGATAATATCTCTAGGAATTTCAATAAATGCATATATATATATAATTAAAATAAATCTATTTTATGTTTTTTGTTATTAAAAAAATAATTCCATTTATCCATTTTCCAAGTATAGTTTAATTATAATCACAAAGTTTAGCTAAACTAGCTTATTATGTTTTAACATTATTACAATATACATAAGTGAAAGGATTACTATATTTAATCAAAAATTTGTAACATGTATAAAAGAATTTAAAATATAATGTAATGATAAGAAACCTCAATTAATACTGCTTGAATAAAGTACAAATATATATGGTATATAAATCGGCTATTATTTAAATTAATGAAGTATTAATAAAATAAATATAATTTATATACTCCTTATTAATGAATTAGAGACTTATAGATTAATCATATCAAATATTTCA
>JABUQX010075250.1:10000-13147 GCA_015478945.1 Trachelipus rathkii | reverse complement strand
GATGCCTTTTAGTTTGAATAACTCTGTCGAGTCTTTTCAGATATTTATAGACTCTGTTCTTCGAGGACTTCCTTTCACGTGGGACCTTCTTATCGCTAGCAGGTTTCCTGAAGAACATCAGGAGCACTTGCGCACCGTTTTCGCAAAGTTGAGCGAAAATGCTATTCGTGTCAACACTGCGATGTGTGTACTCGGCTATTCTTCTCTGAGTTTTCTTGGCCACACAGTCTCTGCAGAGGGTGTACGTCCTCTGGAGGATGGTGTCGCTGCCATCCGCACCTTTCCTCTTCCTGAGACTCAGAAGCAGCTTCGGCAGTGGTTAGGGATGGTAAATTTTTACCATCGCTTCCTTCAGAATGCAGCTGAACTTCTCCGACATCTCACCTCTCTGCTCCGCCCAAAGTGGATTGGACTGACGAAGGTCGGACTGCATTTGCTGTCGCTAACGAAGCTCTTGCTAACGCCACACTCCTTGTCTATCCTCAGGACTCTGTTTTCTTACCAGAGTTCAGATGGACGTTTCAATTTGCGTCCGGGCGTCTCCTCCCGCAACAACAGCTGAACGGAGTGTGGCACCTCTTGCTTTCTTTTCACCCAAGCTCCAACCAGCAGAAACTTGCTATAGCGCTTTTGGGAGGGAGCTGCTTGCCCTGTTTCTCGCGGTACGTCATTTCCGTTACTTCTTGGAAGGCCGCGAGTTCCACATTCTCACAGACCATAAACCTATCACCTTTGCGATGGCATCTCGAAATGAACGACACTCGCCTAGAGAAGCTCGCATTTGGGAGTGTGTTGTCGCAAGTTCACCACCCGAATCAGTCACATCTCTGGGAGTTGGCAACTTCACCCCAGATGCTCTCCCCGCATCCAAGTCAACTCTCTCTCTCTCTCTCTCTCTCTCTCTCTCTCTCTCTCTCTCTCTCTCTCTCTCTCTCTCTCTCTCTCTCTATCTCTCTCTCTCTCTCTCTCTCTCTCTTCTCTCTCTCTCTCTCTCTCTCTCTCTCTCTCTCTCTCTCTCTCTCTCTCTTCACATCCAAACATCAACTACGAGGAAATGGCAACGTGTCAGGCGTAAGAAGACAATGCTCTTCCGGAGGATTCTTCTCTACAGCTGCAGTGGATCACCCTTCCCGGCATAGAAAAGAATCCCCTGTGTGACATGTCAACAGGACATCCACGCCCATTCGTTCCTCCTTCTTATAGAAAGGACATCTTTCTCAACCTACATTCACTTTCTCATCCAGGCATTGAGGCTTCACGCAAGCTGGTTACAGCTCGTTTTGTTTGGCCCGACGTAAATGCCGACGTGACAAAGTGGACTCGCCAATGTCTTTTCTGCCAACGTTCAAAGGTTCAGAGGTACACCAAAGCTCCTCTAGGCACCTTCTTGCCGCCTGGTGAACGTTTTGAAAAGGTTCACATTGACATCGTTGGACCTCTTCCTCCTTCTGATGGCAAACGATACATTCTCACATGTATTGATCGGTTTACTCGTTGGACCGAAGCCATTCCTCTTTCTGTCGCTTCAGCGGAATCCATAGCCAAGGCTTTCATGGCTCATTGGGTTTTGCGTTTCGGTGTTCCACTCACCGTTACCTCAGACCAAGGTCGACAATTCGAATCATTCCTTTGGAGAGATTTGATGAGTCTCCTTGGTGCGGAGAAGATTCGTACCACCGGATATCATCCGCAGGCAAAGGGGATTTGTCAAGGCGTCACTTGCCACTTGCCACTTGCCACTTGCCACTTGCCACTTGCCACTTGCCACTTGCCACTTGCCACTTGCCACTTGCCACTTGCCACTTGCCACTTGCCACTTGCCACTTGCCACTTGCCACTTGTCACTTGCCACTTGCCACTTGCCACTTGCCACTTGCCACTTGCCACTTGCCACTTGCCACTTGCCACTTGCCACTTGCCACTTGCCACTTGCCACTTGCCACTTGCCACTTGCCACTTGCCACTTGCCACTTGCCACTTGCCACTTGCCACTTGCCACTTGCCACTTGCCACTTGCCACTTGCCACTTGCCACTTGCCACTTGCCACTTGCCACTTGCCACTTGCCACTTGCCACTTGCCACTTGCCACTTGCCACTTTCCGACGAGCAATCCAGCTTCCACTTCAGCTCCAACTCAAGCTTCAACTTCTGCTTTGCCAGCTCCTCCTTGCACACGGTCTAGCCTCTAGCACCACTGATTCCTGTCCCGACATCCGCTTCTTTACATCCTCTTTCTCGCTAGCAATCTTTCGATGCCCGTCTTGTTCCGCCCGCGTCCGGTAAGCTATACCACTTGCTTCGCAACAATCTCTCCTTTCTGCTCTAGTTTCCTTGGGGGCTGTAGATAGATCGAGAAGAGGTCGTAAAGTATCTTGGCCAAGGCGATACCTTGATTAACAGTTTTTCCGGCCTCATCTCTACTCGGGGGATTCTGTTTACCGACGCAGTCTGTTTTTGCAATATTATGAAAGGTATTGTTCGAACATATGTCTGACAAGGTTTACCGCACGCCGGTTACTTTGTCAGAGGCCGATTTCGCTTCAGCGACTCGTGCAACGTTTCCTGCTACTTCAAATTTATATCATTTAAAAAAGTTTTTCTTTCCGACTTCTCAAGTGATTTCGTGTGACTTGCATTGTGGAATTATTTGGGTTTAAGTTGCACCCTTTTCATTGCTGCACACCATTAACTTGTTGTCAATGAGTAAAATTTTGAAGGGGAAACATACTTGTGTTTGTTGAATGGAAGTTTCAATTGAGACGTATTCCTTACTACTGCCAACACTTCCAACACAATACCACCTCAATTATATATTATAATATATATATTATATATTATATATATATATATATATATATATATATATATATATATATATATGATATATATATATAATATATATATATATATATATATATATATATATATATATATAAATATATATATATATACTATATATATATATATATTAGTGATGCACCGGAGAGTAATTTTGGCCGAGGCCGGAGAATGAAAATTTCAATTCCGGCCGGAGAATGAAATTTTTACTTATACTTACCTATATATATATATATAAATTATATATATATATATATATATATATATATTATATTATATATATATATATATAATATATAAATAATATA
>JABUQX010075250.1:0-5000 GCA_015478945.1 Trachelipus rathkii | reverse complement strand
CACGTCGCAGAGATAGAGGGTCAAGGGAGTTTGAAAGAAAGAGACAATTTATTAATCTCTTAGCTTTAGACTCAACCCTATCCAATAGAAGGGTGGAGCCGGAGTCCCCCCCCCCAAATGTGAGAAGAGTACTCCATACAAAGGCGAATAAGGCCCTTATATAACTGGAGTAGCTGTTCAGAGGAAAAAAATTCCAGCAACCTGAAAGAGAACTCCCAGCTTCTATGAGGCCACCTTAGCAACCATTGTAATATGAGGTTTCCAAGACAATTTGTTGTTTATGTTCAGACCCAGAATGTTTATGTTATTCACAGGTGGGACGTTAGAGTCGTCGAAAGAAATAGGAAAGTTGGGAGGTGTTTTTTTTGAGAGGGAGATGTAAAGAAGTTGAGTTTTTAAAGAATTGAATTTTAACAGGTTGCGGTGACCCCACCGGGAAATTCCATCCAGATTGGCAAGAATAGAATCGGAAAGCTGAACGAGAGGCAACTTTAGATGCAAAAGAGGGAGCAGATTTAAAATGAGTGGAAGAATGGAGAGTTGAGTCATCGGCATAAGAGTGAATAGAGTTAGAAATACAACTGAGGAGATCGTTGATGAAAAGTAAGAATAAAGTTGGAGATAAAACAGAACATTGACGAACACCACAATTAACAGGAAAGGAGGAAGAGGACGCTCCATCAACGAGTGCTGATATGGAGCGATCGGAGAGAAAATTTGACGAGAGTAAGCAAAGAGAAGGAGGAAACCCAAAGGAAGGGAGCTTAGAGAGCATTGACGCGTGACACACCCAGTTAAAAGCTTTGGATATATCAAGCGATACCATGCAAGACTCCCCATAGTCCCTAAGGGCAGAAGACCATAAATCAATTATATAGGAAAGTATGTCAAGAATTGACCTCGAGCTTCGAAAGCCATACTGATAATCTAAAAGAAGGGAATGAGACTCCAGATGATCCAGGAAATGAGAGTTAAGAAGAGTTTCAAAGATTTTAGATAGAATACAAGTGAGAGCTATAGGGTGATAGTTTAAAGGATCAGAGCGGCTACCTTTTTTCGGGATTTGTTGGATGTATGCGCGCTTCCATCACTGAGGAAAAGTATTAGTATTTAAACATAGAGAGTAGAGTTGAACAAAGACAGACGTCAGCTCAGAAGCACACTCCCTCAAAACACGGGGAGGAATGCTATCCGGGCAACTAACCTTTCTAGCGAAGAGATTGGCATTTTCAGAAGGAGAGTTAGCTACAGAACCGTCAGAGCGAATAAGGAGAGGAAAGGCAGATTTACAAAAGTTGTTAGAGAAGTTTTTGGCAAGAGGCCAGAAATTTTTATCAGTAGGAGAATCAAGTAGGTTGGCGCACTTTCTTTTAGTGAAAGTCCGCATAGCCTGTCGGAATATTCCTGCAACGATTCCGAGCAGAATGAAAATTAATTAAGAGTGATAAGAGAACGAGAGTTTTTCCATGCCCGATACGCAATGTCTCTCTCCTGATGGCGCGAGAACAAGCTCCATGGATTTTGGGGAGAAAAAGATTTAATTCAAGATGGAATGAACCTTTTCATCCCATCGGTAATTACGGCCCCTCCTTTTTCAGCGGTGACCGACCGAAGCATCCTCCGAGTCAAAGTAGGATTTATTCCAAGCGTAGTTAGCAAAAAAGCGACGAAATGCCCCAGAACTAGCCCGATTAAACTGCCAGAAATTACGTTTAGGGCATGGTGGAGCTGCTGGAGAAAAATTATTTTAATTAAGAGCTACAAGATTGTGGTCAGAGTTACCTATAGGAGAAAAGATGGCGTAATTATAACGAGAAGGAGTAGTGGTGAAACATAAGTCAAGTGTGTTCAAGAATTGGTTAGGTCGATTTGGGATATGTGTAGGTTCCTTAATTAGCTGTTCCAGAACGTTGAGAATACTGAATATTTTGGCCTCTTCCCCTCCTACATCATCGTGAGAGGAGCCCAACCACTCAGTGTAGTGTACGTTGAAATCCCCTAAATTGAGAAATTTGGCATTTGGATGGGAAGAAGTAACATTCTTATGAGAAGTAGTAAAATTGTTAAAAAGGACGTGAAAATCTTTTCCATTAGGCTAGCAGTAGCAGAAACACAAGATAATGATAGTTGTGGGGAGAAAGATTTAAAGCCATAGAACTTCTAAGTTAGGAGATTTACGATTATCGAGACGTGTTACAGGAGTTTTTATGTTTATATAGGCACAGACTCCACCATTCAATAGGAAATTATAGAAAAAGTTATAGTTGGAGATACTAGCTTATTTGAAAAGAATCTTGGCCAGCTGGGCTCAGACCAGTAATTAAAAATGTTAGGTTGGAGAGTTAGAGAGGTGATATTGAACAGATTCATGATTAGCACGCAGGCAAAGTCAATAGAGAACTCCCGCCTACGCCAACGCCCACTCCCACATCTACACCCCATTTATATATATATATATATATATATATAATATATATATATATATATATATATATACATATATATATATATATATAATATATAATATATATATATATATAATATAAAATATATATATATATAATATAAAAATATTAATAATATATATATATATATATAAATATATATATATATATATATTATATATATAATATTATATCCGCTCTTCTCAAATTTTATCTAGAGTGAGTATGTAAACTTCTATATATATAATATATATATATATATATAATATATATATATTATATAATATCTATTATATTATCATGTAATTATATATATAAAATCTAAACTGGAAAGCAAAGGAACGTGTTCTCTCTGGTCTTGCTTCTAGATCACCACTATTCGAAAACCTGGATGCCTGGAGGGATATCTGGAGGAACAACACTTGACAGGTTCTACCTAACAGGATGGATGGTGAGATTCTGTTAATCGAGTACATAGTCTTAACCACTGGGCCATCCCGGTGACCTCAAAAAGAGTACTTTCAAGTAAAGCTTTATGATTTAAGAACAGATATGATCGAATTATTGCGATGTGTTTGACTGGAGCTCTCATGGGTTGAGTGTTATGCTCACTCACTACTTAGTGTTTATTTATTTGTTTACATATTTTATCTCTCAATAAGTGTGTTTGTACATTAAGTGCTTTCTTTTCAATATTTTTAACAATTAAAGTTTTTAAAATTTGATGAAACATCCTGCTACTTCATAAAGATAAGTAATACGTTTTAATTTTTTTATCTTTTTAGTTTATGATAGCTAATTGTACTTAGTTTTTAGGATAGTATTATGCACCTTAGTTTAGTAAAATGCATTTGACCGAAAATGTGGTTTTAGTAAGTATCAGCTTACTTTGATATTTTTCGTTTCGTTCTATTCACTTTTTTCTAATAAATTTTGTCTTTCTTAAAAAAAATAAAAAAATAAAGATTTTAAACGTAACATTTACTTGTTAGAGCAATTTTTATTTTAGTTTATTCATTATTACTTGTGTGTGAGTTTGTGTCAGTAAATGCTGGGTTCGTGAATGGCGAGGTAACATGGTTCGGGTCGTGGGGGGGAGGGGTGGGCTTTCTATGGTCTTTGATAATGTCCGTGGCCTTCGTGTTAAACTCGAATCTGCTGAACGCCACTTTCTACCTCTCTTCCTAATGTTTTTCTACTGTCAGAGATTTGTTTTCTAGAAACCTAAATATATCTAACTATAGCTTATTTTATATTTTCCGTCTAAATGGTTGGGTCTGCGCCTAAAGTGAGCATAAAAACTCCTGTAACACGCCTAAAATATCTTGAACCTCCTAATTTCAATGTTCTATGGCTTAAAATTTGTCTTACTACTACTACTACCACCATTATCTTGTGTTTCTATTACTGCTATCAAATATGGATTAGATTTTTCGGTTCTTTTTTAATTTTTTTAATATCTTACAACCTCTCACGAGATTGTTACATCTTCTCATGCAAATGCTGAAGTTCTCTATTTAGTATATTTCAGTGTACACCACACTGAGTGGTTGGGTCCTTCTCACACCAATACAGGTGGGAAGGAGGTTAAATCATTCACTATTCTTAACGATTTAAAGCAGTTGATTAGGGGACCTACACTTATTCCAGGTAGCCCTAACCAATTCTTAAACGTGCTTGACTTTTGGTCTACCACTACTACTTCTCGTTTTAATTACACCATACTTCCTCCTGTTGATAACTATGACCACAACGACTTAATTAAAACAATTTCTATCCAATAGCTCCACCCTACCCCGAGCGAACTTTTTGAATCTTTAATCGGCTAATTGGAGGGGGGTGCATGCATCGCTTCTTTGCTTGTTAACGTTGGAATGAGTTCTGTTTTGGCTCGGAGGAGGCCTCGATGTCTGCTAAAAAGGTAGGGGGTCGTGATCACTGAAGGAATGAGAAAGTTCATTCCATTTTCAACTAAATCATTTTCTCCTCAAAATATGGTTCGATAGCGCCTTTTCTCGTGCCATTCAGAAGCAAGACAATGCGTATCGGTCATGGAAAATTCTCGTTCTCTCAACACTCTTACTAATTTTCATTTTGCTCGGAATCATTCCAGGGATATTATTAGACAGGCTAAGCGTGCTTTCACTAGAAGAAAGAGCGTTGACCCTCTTAGTTCTCCTTCTGATAAAAATTTCTGGCTCTTGCCATATTTGTCTCTGATAACTTCTGTAAATTTCAATTGAAGAAACCGCTGGTAATGACATAAATATAAGTATTTCGCTTTATATATATATTAGTGATGGAACGAAGCTGAATTTTTGTATAACCGCGGTTTCGGTTTTTTGCGGTTCCTAAATTTTTCAACAACCGTGGTTGCAGTTGCGGTTGCGGTTGTGCAATAAAAACAAAATTTAACAATTGCTTTGTTTACTACTACTACTACTACTACTACTACTACTACTACGACCACAACAACCACGAATAATAATAATAACAACGACAATAAAAATAATAATAATAATAATAATAATAATAATAATAATAATAATAATAATA
>JABUQX010075248.1:27500-44784 GCA_015478945.1 Trachelipus rathkii | reverse complement strand
GAAGTAGAAGTGATCGAAATTAGGTTAAGGTTTTCTATGGTTATCTACGTTAAGGTTGCTTAGGCTCTTATAGGTCTCTTAGGTTAGTTCAAGGTCAGGTCAGAGAAATAAAATCATTTCGCATAACATCCCCTTAAAACATCATTTTTATAGTATCATAGAGGTATCTATAAGTGATTGAAATTTTTTTATTTACTTTGATATTATTTTACCGTGTGGGCGTTCTCTTAAGTAACTTTTACTATATATTTATTATATATTATCATTGTTATATATTATATATATCTTATATATCTATATATATCTTACAATTATTAATTATATCATTTATACTTTTATATATATATATAATTTACTATTATTTTACTTATCTTATCTATTTTTATCTTCAACGTAGAGAGAGAGGAGAGAGTTACGAGATCGATGCCTACGCATTCGAGTATAGCAAAAAGTATGCTGGATTTGCTCGCTCCTACTCGATTCTATATACTTCATATCCTTATCTATCTTATACATATTACTTATTTATATTATATATAATATATATATTAATCTCTTTATCAATTCATTAATGTATTTATATTATATATATAATTCTAAGTATTATAATTATATATTATTATTATATATTCTCTTCCTTATATATCTATATATATTATTATATCTTATATATGTTTATTATATACTTCATATTATTATATTATTATTAATATCTTATTTATATTCCATATTATATATCTCTAATATCTTTATTCATTGTATCTCTATATCTTATATATTATATATATTTCTATTTATATTTTATTATATATTTCTATTTTATATATATTATTATATTCTATTTTATTATATCATATTATATATTATATTTCATATATATCTATTATATATATTTTATTTAATTTCTTTATGTCATTATCAAATGTTGTCATTTTTGTTTTTGGCTTATCCACTATGGTACTATACCTATATATATACTCACTATTTGAGCCTCACGCTTTTTTGTTTGGGTTTTTTTTCGTACACTATGTTCAATACACTGCTACTCTCTCGCCTCATATACTATTTTTTTTATATTGTATTATTTATCACTTAGCTGATGAAGTATCAATCGATATATTTATTATTCTATTATATTTTATATATATATATTTTATATTAACTCATTGAGCATTTTACATATAAAGACTATAAAAATCTAAGTTTATCTTAACACTATATGCAATAAACAATAAATCTTTCAAAAGGCATCTATCTATGTATCACATATACTAGATGTTCTAGGGTCCATCAATGATTTTTTTTTTTTTTTTTTTTTTCTTAATTTTACTAATAGTACCACTGTCAATCTCGCATATAAATTATTCAAATATTAATAAACTTTTTGTATATCGGTAAAGTTTATATCAGCAAATGTAGAGCTAGGGCTCGAGCCGTATCGTGGGTCGATCAACCAGTGAGGGGTCACGTTTTCCATACCACCGTTAGTCTCTGGGAGAGGGCGGAGGTCCATCCACCCGCTGCCTCGACACTCCAAAATCCAAGAGTCGGGTGGTTTCCTGGAGAACTCCTCTCCCCGGAGCGGGTGGTACAATTCATTCCTATCCCTCGTAGTTCCCTCTTGGAATGGTCCCGCAGAGACCCCGACTCCTACCATCGTTGCGGTTCACCCTTGGGGTATTCTTTAATTTACATTTCGTCCATTATCTCTAAAATTTATCAAACTAAGGATAAATTTCCAATTAGTATTCCTTTTTGCTGTCTAATCTGCTATTCTGTTAATCGTTATTTTTCGAAGATATGATTGTTTCTTTTTTTTTTTTTTTTTTTTTTTCATTTCTACCTTTACACGTCTCTCTTCCTATTTATGTATCCATATGAGGCTTCCTCCTCTGTGAAAATTTTTTTACTTTTTTGATCTATCCGAGTCTCTACCTGTTCTATCTTCGCTGTCTATGGTGTGTTAAGTAACTTTCTCTAATCTCCTATTCAATATTCTATATATATCTATTCTTTAATATATATATATTCATCATACTTTTTATATTCATATAATATATCTTATATATTATATATCTATTTTATTATCCTTCTTTTAATATACTTTATATTATACTTAATATATATATATTCTCTATATATCTATTATATCTCCAAGTTAGTATATATATATACTATATATATATATCTATATATATATATATTTATCATATATATATATCATATCTTCTCTCTATCTTATCTATACTAAATTGTAAAATTATATATCTCTTATTATTCATATATTATCTCATTTATATATATATATCTCTATTATTATTTTTCTTCTTATAACGATCTCAAAACTTACAACAATGTCTATAATGGTCACATGGAAACACTGCATAGATTTGGCAGCATCGCATCATACAAATCACCTCTCATTGGGCTCAATGATCTCACGCTAAGAAAAAAACATGAACACCTTAGATGTCTCGCTGTTTTTTATTCTCGCAGCTAGGTACGGAATAGTACTTCATTCTGATATTGTTTTTATGGAATTACTATCGTGCAATTAACTCACGTTCTATTAAATTATCCTTACCACCTCCATCCTACTCTTCCTACTCGGTCGGTGGTACGACCAAGTATATTTTTGTTTCCCGCGTGCCTACCTCAGCACACGTCATAGAAAATCTTATAATGATATAACTTAGGAATTTTTCTTACTGGGTGCCCATTTATGGTATTCGTCCTGAGAATACTATTTCGAACATCGCTGTAGACTACCTTACACCATGGTTTTTGAGCTCGCCAGCACAGTTGGTCGTACGCCTACTTTAGAGATGTTTATTCCGCTCTTATTCGCACCTGTTTTGCGCCCTGCCCGTGGTTAATCCTTTCTTCCTGCTCTGTCGCTCTTACCTTATTTCCCGGTGTTTCGCCTTATGCTTCTCCCGTCAGTTTCTTGTTTACGATCTTTGATTCAGACTATGTTTATGAGCCATTTTTCCGTAGCTTGGTGGCGACTCTATATTTTACATAATCAAGCTTCTATTGTACTCTACCTTTCTTGTTAACTTTCTCTGTACCTTTAGGTTTTCGTAGAGGTAGTGATTAATGTGAGGCATAGTTCGCGCTTACCGCTCTTGCTCATTGATAAATGTCTTCGTTACTTGGCATCTTAGTTATTCATTTCCAGGCAATGCTCGAGCGGTTTGGCCATAGCTTTGATCCATTTTCTCACTCCTTATTACACTTTTCTGACCTATCACCAATTTTTACTTTTAATAATAGCCCAGCTTGCAGCTTCTTCAAATATATGACCTGACGCACAACGGCATTACACTATTGCCTCCGGCCCTCACACAATATATTTGTCCAAAAGTTTTTATATCAGGAGATATACATGGTACTCTCCTTCACTTACACACACTACGACACTCCAGGTTACCAGTTCTTTACGGCTTCATTAATTTCCCTTGTTGTTTTGTTTGTATTATAATGTTTTTTTATGAGAAGACCGGACGAAAAGCGTTAGAGTCAGAATAAAGAGTAAGTTTGTATTTTTTTAATATTAATTCTTGAGCATTTCTTCTAATTCTTGTTTTACCCGTACTTTTTCCCCCGCCCCTCTCATATTCCCTACTCTCATGTGTGAAAAACTCATCGACCTAGCCGCCTTGTTAGCTCCTCTCTGCACTTCCAGTTTTTTCTAACACCATGTACTTTCTGCCTGTGCTTCTGTCCGTGTGTGTCTATTTTCTGTCCTGTCTTTGTCCCTGTTTGTTCCTCTGTAGATCTACATCTGGCGATGTACTCCCCAGTTCTTCCTTGTATTTCTCTCCGATCTTATTTCACTCCGACTTCTCTCTCTCTCCTCTCTCCTCGACTGTTCTCTCTCTCTCTCTTTTTCTCTCTCGTCGCTTAGGCTTTTCTCTCCTCTCTTTCCTTAGGTTTTTCTTTTCTTTTTCTCTCTTTCTTCTACTTTCTCTCTCTGATCTCACTCACATATTATCTACTTCCTTATACTGTATTCAGATTATTATAAATTATTATTATTATCTATTTTATTTACATTAAACTACCCTTTCCTTATTATCCATCAGTTCTAAGCAGTCCTTCATATATCTATAATTTTCTCTTATTTCTCTTTTTCACTTCCTTTTTTTTTTTTTTCTCCTTTTTCCTCATTTTCCTTCTTCTCTTCTTTTCTTCTTTTCTTGTTTCCCTACCGGCTTCCTCTTTTCTTTAACTCTTTTCAACTTGTTTCTAACCTACCTTCTTCTCACTCTATCTCTATTTCTCTGTCCAACTCTCTTATCCTCTCTTTCTCTTTCTCTATTTTTCCTTCTTCTTTTTCTGTTCTTTCTCTTCTTTCTTTTCCCTCCTCCTCTCCCTCCATCAATCCACTCTCCTCATCACTCCTCACTCTCACTATATATCACAATATTACAATCATATCATCTACTACCACTATATTCATCCTTACTATCCCTCTCCCTCTCTTCATCTCTTTACTATTACTTCTTTTGCTGTACCACATTCTAATATTCTCATATTCTCTTATATTCATATTATTATATTTACTTTCTCTTTCATCATTCTATATACTATCTCTCTATGTCCATAGCAACACTTTGTCTCTATTGATTTTGCTCTAAATACATTACCTGGTTCAAATAGTCAGTGTGTGTTCCGAATGCAGGTGACTTGAACACCCTGTTTCGAAGAGCTACTTTCGTTTTTTGGAGAGGCAGCGATCGGCATCAGTAGTCTTATATATTGCTCTCCCCTGTATATTCATCTCTGCTCTTATCTACTGCGTCGATCGTTCCTTCTCTTGTCCTGCATGGTTTTTCCCGCCTCGCCGCTCCTTGGGCATCGCGAGTGAAATCTTTTTTTCTCGTCCTCATTTTGCACTTCGGGCTCTTGCAATCGCCTTTTTCTTCAGCACACATGACGCACTCATTGTTGTGCTGTCACTCGGTTTTTGCGTGGGACACTCTCGCTGACCTTGGGTGATCGGCGCTCGCGACTTGACTCGTTACACCCCTATCTCTGAGCACGCCATTCAAGAAATGCACCCGGTGTTAGCGCATCACTCAAGCACAGGCTGTTGCAGTACGTCTCTCCACCCTTACCTCTACACTCGGTATCTCCTTATAAACTACATATGTCCCCGCGACGTTCTCAAAGTCATGTCGAGATAATCGAAGCAGGCACACCCCCCCGCAACTTTCTGCTCTCTGAAAAATGCTGCTGCAAAGTAGAGTATTTCTTCCCTATATTTTCCGTTTGCCTGGCTTGTGGTCATCCCTGTTACGTATGTGGTCCCCTGGATACCCTTTTCCTGTGAGTTTTCATTAGTCTACCATTCTATTGGACCGCACATGCCTTTTTCTTTGAGCGAGTGTTTCTGCAGCTCCTGGCTGGCGGCTCATCTGTGCATAGGATAATGTTCTTTCTCTCTTTATATATCTCGCCTGTTTTGCTACAATTTACGGTCAATATATACGCAATGTGTTGCGTGTTTCCTTATTTGTCGTGTGCGGTGTGCCTGAAACTGTTCGTTGTTCTGACATCTCCTTTCAAACCTTAGCCACTATCGGGATAGCAACATTTGCTAGCAGAACACCTGCCCATGCTGTTCAAAGCCATGTTAGGGGTGTCTGGTGAACACAGCTCTGCGCTTCTATGCTGAGCTCTACACAACGAGGATGTCATGAGACCTGGCCCTCGTGCTAGCGCGCCCGGTCCTGTTTCAGTTTTCAAAGCAGTGGATATTCGACCGAGCCGAGGAGCCACCCTAGTGAAAGTAACTGTTCTCGAGCCATCTAGCATGCTGGCGCGTCCCTTCTCTTCTGTGTTTTTCTGCGCATGTTGCCCCGCCTTGTATCGGACTTTAGTGCTTATTGATGGCGCTTCCTTGTAGCAGTTTGGGTCACTAATAGGGCGCACCGTCCCTGCCTTGTGTCTTGCCGCCCTCGATCCGCGTCGGTGCCGAGGTTTCCCGTCGGTGTGCGGCGGAGTGTGACAATTTCGTTTCTGCACATTTCGTTTATTCATTGCAAGAGTTGTGAACTCGGCCGAGCTCATTTTTACCTAATTCCTCTGTTTTGTCCCCCATGCCCGCTCGAGCGCTGGCCCTGTCTGACCTCTTGGCTCCTCTCGGGGCTTGCCGTCTCTCTACCTCGTACCACCCGCCAGGAGCACCTCATAATCATGACTCTTAGATATTTGCTAGAATACCTCAGCAGATAGTTCTATATCTCTGCTTATATTTTTATATCTCTCTTGTATCCTATATCTATTCCATTAACCCATTAGTCTCACTACTAATAATCCTATCTATTAGCCAGGTTAATAGCAATGTAGATCTCATGAGAGAGCGCTAGACTATTTTCTCTTTGCATCTCACCTTCTAAGTGATTATTAATTGCTTATCCACAGCCTCAATTCTTTCCTTCCATTTCACAACTTTCATAACTACATTCTGCATCTATCTTCCGTTTCTATCCTTTCATTCACCTACCATATATATCCTTATCACTAATACTATTCTTGATCACCTCTCAGTAACATATTTGTTCCTAATCTAGCTGCTTATACACTAATTCTTACTTCCATCGAACCATTTATATTCCTAATTTATCACTTTTTTCCCAGCCCGCATACCTGACTCCTTGCTTTTCTCTCACTGATCTGATCCTCGAAAATCTACTATATCACCTAATAAATTAATAATAATATTAATATCATAATATCATACCTAAATAATAATAATAATAATACAATATATCTATCAATATATTATATAATTATTCTCAATACTTCATATCAATATAATTAATAATATCATTATTATTCAATTACAATTAATTTCTATTTGTTTAGAAAAGATTCTTTCGCCGATAAAACGGTGCATGTTGTTACATAAAACACCTAATCTGAATTTCTGGCCTTGACACGAAAATAATTCTAGACGGAATCCTTCCTCGAAACATCGTTACTCTCTAAATAATAAGTATGATCACATTCGGAATGCTGATATCCTTATAAGGAATCGGAGTATTACATCCGGCGGTCATAAGATTATCAGTTTCTTTCCATTTTCTACCCCTATTTCTTATCACTTCATACTATAATCTCTTAATTCTATCTATATTATATAATTACATATTATACTATTAATCTATTATCTTATATTAGTACTACCCTTATTTCATGTACTCTGCATACCTGTATAATGTTAAACCTCTCTCTTCTTATATTTCTAACTCCTTTACTATTTATATCTTCTATTATACTATCATTATATATTATATATCTTAATTTATATCTATATCTCTTATATTATATATATAATAATATCTCTAATCTTGCAACTACTATCTATATATAATCTATATACGAAATATTAAATTATACGATGAGTAACTCTATCCAAAGTTACCTCTTCTAAATAAACGTAGTCTATCAAATCTACCCTTCGAAGTAAGTTTGAAATCCTTTAAGGAACGGAGACTTTCCCCGGCGCGGTTCCAAAAGATTACAGTTCCTCTTTCCCTCCTCTCTATCTTTCACATCACATTATATATATTATACTACTTATATTTATTATATATCCTATATTATATATATATCTCTATTCATTTATATAATTATATCTATATATTTATATCTATTATTTTATATTTTACATATTATCTATATATCATTTATATTATATTCATATATTATCTCTATATCTTTATATCTTATATTACTTTATATAATATCATTATATATTATTACTTCTATATCTATTAATATCATATCCTATAATTCTATCGCTATACTTTATATACTATATTTATATCTATCGGTCTTGTTAATCGTTTCGAATTTCGGTCGTCGTACCTAGCATATTTTTGTCACATTTTTTCTTCTCCAGTATTCGGTTCCCGGCCTGGAACCTGCAAATTACTCGACTACTCTATGAGAAATAAATTTGCTGGATCGTGGATTAATTAATTTTTACGGGTACATAACGCTCAATATCATATACCTTAAATAAAATTATCTAATAGTACTATATTTCTTTATACTTAAACACAGAAAATTTCTTCCATTTTCTTCCAATGTTGAATATCATAATACAAATATGTATATTCTTTTAAAAATATTAAGTTTAACTCTTAATGTGCAGAATATGCAAGATGCTAATAATCATTGTCTTACACAATGGCATCTTCAATAGTAATATTATCTCTTAAATCCATAATTATTCATTTACTCCATAATATTATTATATATAGTTCTACACTATACTATAATATATCCTATTTTGCCAATTGTAGAGTCATCATTCATGTCTAATCTTTTTTCTATACAAAACTTCTATATCATCGTATTTTTCGGTTATAGCTTGGCGGTTTGTTTCATCAGTTGCATGATAGTTTAAAGATAATAAAATATGACTTCTGTTTTGTAATTATTATCGTCTTATTCCATTATATCATGTTATCTTGGTTCAGTAAATAAATATCTTACATATCTTTAGGTACCCTTAGACTCATAATCTGTCCTTCTGAATTATCTCTTGCTTGATTCTCTATTTGCTGTATGACTTTGGTAACATTCTTTTCTCTTATACTATATTATATTATTTTTTTTTGAGCATTTAGTGCGCAATTAATCTGGAGGCCCTATTCTTTTCATGTGTTGTAGGGCTCGGGTCAGATGTATCGTTTGCTGTGAATTCTCTGCTCTCAGTGGATTTGTGAATGTGTCTGACCGATTACCTTCAGTTTATGCACCGAGAGAAGAGTGAGAGCTCTTTGCTCTGATGGAACTCTCTGTGATCTCTGGGTGGTGAGTGCGACTGGGAGGATAGAGTGCACGCACCGCCGGGTCGCCCGGGCACCCGCCGCGAGCGCGCGTGGGCGGCGGCGACAGGCAGCGACGTTCACGCCGCTCAAGCGAGAGCGTCGCACTTGGTCTTCGAGTGGCCTTGGAGTCTTTCGCTCATGTTGGAGTTTCCTACTGTTGCTAGCAATGCATAAATATTACCATTTTGGTGTGCTCTCCTTTCTCACTACTTTAAATTTCCCTCAAATTTTGACTTTCCAGTATCATACTTGCCATTTCGGGGTGATGATTTTCTCCTATGTTGCTTTCAGTGACAGTTGGACGCTCCTGTTGCTCAATGTTTCTGGTTGTACTACCTTTCTCCCCCTCTCGCCTTTTGTTTTATTTTCTCAACAGAGTCTTTTGCGTTATTATACGACTTCTGTAACATCATTAATAATTTAAAATATGCTTTTACGAATTCCCGATGCGCCACTCTCTTATATAACATTTGTGTGAGGCTATTTACTTATGTACAAACTCTGAGACAATCAAGTTATGAATAAAGAGTCCTTATTCAAAATCTGCTTTAATATATTCTGAGTCCTCCTCGGAGGTGTACACGGATGTGTGATTTACTATATGCCGCACAAGTCATTCTTAAAAATATTTTTTCTTAACTTAACTTTACTGCTTTAACTATCCAATTTTAGGTGGAAAAAATTTGCATGCTATTATCCTTTAATAATTATATAATAATTATTATTTTGACTCACCCTCAGTACCCCTGCCTATTTAATATATATTGTTTTCGTCTATACTTTATCTTATCGGTCCATGCCCGTCATAGTATACCTTACTGTACACTACCCCCTCGACTTTTTCTTTCGTTGTTTCGCCCTCCGTCGATACTATTTCCAGTGACCCGTTATATATATACTGATAACTGTTGTTATATGATGTGGCTTGTATATATTATGTGTGCTTCTGCCTCAGCGTAGTATACTATCTATCTCGTCTATTATTTTTCAAACTCCACAAGTTGTGCCCATTTCCTTAATATTTCTGAACTGCTCTTTTTATTATCTGTATGAGAGATCAATATATACCTAATATACTTGATTCTCTGTACCTATATATTATATACTTATTTTGATTCTCTTATATATATAGTGTATATTCACTGAGTCACTCTTTCGCCACTTATATACGGAGCGGTATCCCTCTGGTTTATCATATATTTCTTGGTCTTATAATATATTATAGTCCTCTATGTACTGTATCCGCCCTAGCTCACATCCCCACATCAGCCTACTAAACGATTAGTTAATTTATATATCGTTTTATATGTATTGTTAATATTTACCGATTATTTATTATTTCCTATCCTCCGCGCTATATAAACATATAGCGTCCCTATACTATAGTATTATAGTTTCATTGGTTACCTATAATATATAGGCTATATCGGTTGCTATATTATATAGCACGTAGTCCCCTGACCTCCTACCTGTATATATTACTGCATTATATTATTTGTTTGTTACTTATATATATATATATATATATATATTGTCTATTATATCCTAACGTTGCTATATTTATTTCGCCTTACTTAGTAACCGTGAGTTTTTTATCTTCATTATACTGGCTACTGTGGCTAGGAAACCCATATACTATACGTCTGTATGACCTACTATATAGGCTACCTATATATACTGTCTATATATATCTACTTGTATATATTCTATTATTCTACTAATTACTAACGTTACTATACCTAATACTTGAACTACTACTATATTTCTATACTATTATATTATCACGCACCGATATATATACAACTATCTTGTTGCTGACTGTGATCGCTGTGGAAGAGCGTATATCTAGCAGTCTTTTAATTGCTGTAGATCCATTTATCTTGATGTTAAATGAATTCCAAGGTCTTCATTAGAAATTCGACTTATCATCTACGCCGGAATCTTTTTTGTGGATTACCGCGCTAATTCGGTCGGCCGACCCTTCAGACACAGATTTCAAGTCTACTGGTGACTATAATCTGGTTCTGTCCACGTCAATCTGCACCACAAGCGTATCAATATAACTACCTTATTACGTCATTAATACAATATATTCCGATCACTATTATTAACTTGTACATACTGTCGTACCCCTATTATGATAATACTTAGCTGGGTCTCTAAGATGACTTCATCACCAATCATAAGAAATATTATCATCATGATAATACTACATTGAGGTTATTTAATACTATATGCTATCTACTTTATATAAGTAGTACCTATGTATTATTTAGGATAGGTATAATATTTTATTTAACTCCAGGACAGGTATCATTAAACACAAGAGTGATAATGTTTACATATATCAGATATAGTAAATTTTCAGGGCGAACAGCTTTAGTGTCAGAGTACTTGAGAATAGAACATTTATTTACGTTGCTCGAGTGTTAATCATCATTTTTCTGCTCAAATATATGGAAGCATAAATTAATTTCAATAATTATTGTATGAATATCATGCTTAATATCAAAACAGAGTCAAATCTGCTCTCCTCGCTCTCTTTTTTCTCTTCTCTTCTCTCTTCCTTTCTTTCTCTATTTCGTTCCTATGAATCTGTTGTTAATACCTCTTCTTCCTTTCTCGCTACCTTGCTCTCATTTCTCTTCTCTCACACTTGCGCTGAATTATAATCTTTTATAAATTCGCGTTTCTTCCCCAGTTGAGTACCGATGCCTATATATAGATAGTATTTATAGTAGGTATATTACTATAAAAATTATTAGTTACTATATATATATATATAGTATATAGCTTTATATAATACTATATATATATAATATATATATCTTCGCCTCTTATCCCTCTGCGACCTTTGGGGTCAGCCAGAGCTGCGTAGGTCATCTATCCAGCGCGTGAACAAGAAAGTAGCATGGAAGAGCATAGAGTGTCAGACTCCACTACGTTAGTAGCCCCCAGATAATAACTCGTCACAATCGGGGCAATCCGTGCACCCTCTCTTTGTCTCCTTTCATTAGAATGGTGCGATGGGACCGTCGTCACTGGTGAGTATGTTGTCTCATGTCTTGGTTCATGCCCCGCTGGAGAAAAGCCCACAGCCATAACCAATTCAACAGAAAAGCCGCTCATTGCCCCTCCTGTGTATGGCGGCGAGTCATTTTTGCTTGGCACTTCTAAAAAACCTCCCCACATTGGCTCCACAATTCAGATCATCCTTTAATTGCACCGAGAACCACTTCTTTGTTGGCGGGTCGCGCCGCCAGCGATGGTCGATTCCCTCCCAACTACATACATCTACTATACCCCTTGAGTTCTGGACTGAAGTTGTCAGCCGATTCTCGCCGTGTTTATCCTTTCCATATCACAAACCATCTCAA
The DNA here is from genome assembly GCA_015478945.1 of Trachelipus rathkii. Classification (NCBI taxonomy): domain Eukaryota; kingdom Metazoa; phylum Arthropoda; class Malacostraca; order Isopoda; family Trachelipodidae; genus Trachelipus; species Trachelipus rathkii. The sequence continues at coordinate 32,555 of JABUQX010075248.1, read as the reverse complement.
TGTACTCTCCGTTTATTCTTTCATTTACGTTCTTCTTCCACAACACATAACGTCAGAGTGAATGTGCATTTCGATGGATCCGCTCCTCAATTTTTCACTCATATTATTTCAATGTTGCTTTCTCTACAAGTATACGACTCTAAAGAGAGTGCCCCCGTGTACTAAGTATCCGTATTAGGAGCCCTCTAAGTTTCGCATAACCATAGTTTCTAGCCATGTAATCTAACCATTATATACAAAATAACACATATCCTACGCTCATGCAAACCGCTTAACACACTCAAGCATCTACGTCCCTTTACTCGATCCGCACCAAAAGGATTTAATTTGACCAGCCACCCTTCCCTACCCTGATTCACACACTTTTTGCTACTTCGACAGGTCTTTCTTGCATTATGTCGTTGTCCGCGTTTTTATCCAGCCCTGTTTATACGTACCCGGGGAGATGTTATTGTACTGAACAAGATATCTTGTTAGAGTCGTAGTGTGCTCACATCCGTAACATGCGCATCACACTCAGCGTAACTCCTGAGGCTCACTCGTCTGCCCGCATAATCTTACGCTTATCTACGGTTTACTTTCAAACGCCCCACTCCTTATTGCACCACTCTAATTCCTGCCACTACTCCCACTCTAACCAATGCTTCTCACACATTCCTTCCTAACTGCTCCCATCATTCTCAGACACCATTCAATCACTCTGCAACCCCTCCCCTTCTTAAACCTCTCTTTGAAACCCCCGAGGCAGATCCATAGTTCATATTAAACTAACCTAGGATACGTATTACGACTCCCCTGCCACGTGTTCTTATTCGTCGCCTATTTCAATACGTATAAATTCTAATCAGATCTAGGGCGGATCCAGCTTATCCTGCAAGAGAAGACCGATATATAATTAGGATATTGAAGATATTTTTTCCCTTTCTAGAATAGTTATCTGAAGATAATATCGATATGAAATACATTTAATCACGCTCCGTCTATAACTCCAATTCGAATTATATCATCTCTACTTTCTCCTTATCTGTATATCTTACTTATTCCTACATGCTACTCGTACTATCTCAATGATATCTTTTTTTTTTTATCTCTTTATAACTTTTGAGTGAGCAGTTTTCTTTTTTCATAAATAACTTGAAAAAAAGAGAATACTCGCAAAATCGATGTTGACTATTTTCTTCAAGCCGTACGTCTCTTTATGACGTATCTCGTTCCCTACGGCTTACCATTCTTTGTCTGTATCTCCTACGTTTGAGTACTATCTCTTAGGTAAATGCTGAGTCGTCCAGCTAACCTGAAGAAAGATAGAGAAGTAAGCAATGCTATATGATGCGCCTATGGGCGGTAAGAATAATTTTCATTATGAAATATTCATGTCTCAATTTTTACCAGACTCAATCCTATTCTTTTCTTTCTTTATTTCTATTATTTACAGTTAATAATTTTTATTCTTAACTTATATCATAGTTACTTCTTGTAATTATAGTATATCTCCTTATTATCTTATATATGGATCTAATATCTTTTTCTAGCAATTTTGGATATTCATATGTCTTCTTCACAATTCTTAACTTTATATACTATTCTTATATTCTTATCTTAGGTTCTTTAATGAAATTTAGAACATGTTTTAATGTTTACATTACTCGCTTTGGTATACGTTGTTTGTCGGGACTTTTATCTCTCGCCTCTTACTTCTCTTATATCGCTCCACTACACCATTCTCGCCCCTGCTTTCTCCATCTTTGGCCTCATTTTTGTTGCCTTTCTTTTTTAGGGTCTAATTGATTTTAAGTTGATGTTCCTTACTATCTTATTTAAATAGGTTTATCATTTATTATTTATTAATACCTATTACTTTATTTACTATATTATCATCCTATATATATTACTATATATTAGAGATATATATACCTTATTATTCATTTATTATATAGTATATATTTTCTATTCACTTTTTCCTACCCCTACCCCTATCGTTTATCCTTACTTCTCTATCTCCCTCTCTCTATATATAATATATCTATATATACCATATATATATATATATATATATATATAGTAGTACTAAATACTTTGAGAGATTAGCACCTTTTTTTCTCATAAAAGTATTCCAAGGCCTCATCGCTCTTCAACTTGGTTATTGGTTATTGTGGGTGATCAAAATCTGATCTCACCCAAGTCTCCGCAAAATTTCAAGTCTTCTAGGATGTATCCTATCCTCTTCTAGGGGGTACCTTCTCTCCCTCCCCCGATCGCAGCTGCTACTGCCTGACATATTATTCGCTACGTCTACTTTCCTTTTCCTGACGACGTCCGAATGAACGAGTTCGTTAGGCCTAATGGTTCCCATTCGAGCCTGTAATGACGTAATCTCGTCGTAGACGAGATTACGTACTCTCCTGCGTCCCCCCTTGCCCTATAAATTCAATTGCCATTCCCGTCAGTACTACGGTCTGAATACTCCTTTGGCGAATACGTAAGAATCGATTCCCAAATGGGACATCGATTTTCTGAGTCGAAAATCACGATTCTGCTATCATGAATTCGTTTTTTTACGCCTACCCTCCTACTCCGCGGCTCCCGGGCTCCGGCTCCAGCCTATGGATCCGATATATATATCTATAGAGGTTAGAGTTATCGTATCGGGCTAAAAATTTGGAGGGGGGTTAGATGGTGACGTAACTCGTCGTAGACGAGGTTACGTCCCCCTGGGTTCCCCCGAAGGGGGACTCCAATCTCCCCTCTAAAAATTCGAAGTGCGCTTCCGTAGAACCGTTCTGAAATTTGGCTGAGGATTCAGAGTTGAATCTTCTAATGATAAGGAGTTGGTATCGTGGAATCTGAGGAGTTGGCACAGGCACGGTGCTGGCTCCGTGCTGGTGCCCCGAGTTAATACCAACATCTCGCTCCCATATACACAATGTTGGTGTCTTTAATATCACTGTTATTGGGTTCTGTAGATGTCGAAATAAATGGTTTTCTAGACATAGAAAAAAAAATAAAATAAAAAATAAATAAATAAATAAATAACATTTCTTATTCTTTTTATGTTTATAATCTAAAAAATTTACAGTTTACTGATTTTAACAGTAAATCAGTAAATCAGTAAAATCAAACAACCCGCCTCACCCCTATTCGTGATCTATTGATCTATTGATCTATTGATCTATTGATTTCTTGATTATTGATCTTATTGACTCTGTCAATATTTTTTACTACAAATGTGCGTTTTACATACCTAAAACAGTTAAAATCAGTAAATCAAACACTTCCATCTACCTTCCTGATCTATTTGATCTCTGATCTACTTGATCTATGATCTATTGATCTATTAATTCAATTTTCATTTTTTTACCTAAACTTTCTATGTTTATCATACCCTAAAACAGTAAATACAGTAAATCATGTAAATCAAACTACCCCCCTCACCCCTTCTGTGGATTAATTGATCTTGATTCTATTGATCACTTGATCTAATTTTGATCTTATTATCATGGTCATATTTTCTCACTCCAAAAAATGTACGTTTTACTTACCCTAAAGCAGTAAATCAGTAAAATCAGTAAATCAGTAAATCAAGGCCCCCCTCCCCCACCCTCCCCATTCCATCCATGATCTATTGATCTATTGATATATTATTGATTCGTCCAGATATACTCTCAGTTAAAATTTGTCATGTTTTATACATACTTACTTCAAGCCAGTACAATTCAGCCTAACCCACCCTCATCACATCCAGTAACCCTCACACCTTCATCCTCATCTCCCAGACCTCCTTAATCATTACTACTTTTTCCCTCCGACTCTTTTCATCCTCAGCTCACTGTTGTATCTATCTCTAGATCTATTTCTCTGACATTCTATGCTGTTTATTCTCATACTACAATATATATTATTTTGTATAACCGATTATATCCGTCTTGCACAAAACTCCTTATTATTCATTTTTGTTTTCTTCCTCATTCTGCTCTTTATTATACACTCTCATTTCTTTATTTTTACCAGAATTTTTTATGTTCCTCTTTTCCTCATGTTTACTTAACTTCTATAAACTAGAATTGAGCTCTTTTACGTACCCGCCATTGCAGTAATTCCTATAAATCAGTAAACCAATCCATTAATCCCGCCCCTACCTTTTCTTCCTCTCTCATTCCTCTACCCCATCGAAGGACTATGAAACTATTTGATTTCTTCTTTCTTCAAGTTATACATCTTTCTGCAGTATCCTTATTCTCTTTCCCTTTTGGATAAACATAACATAAAAACAAGTTCTTTCATCTACATCTGATCTCTACGAATATTCATGCTAACGTAAATCCTCCAAGTTTTTTCAAACCCACTTAATTTCTATAACGCTCCTATACATAGCATCATCTGAAAACTAAGAATATATATTTACCAACTTCAATCCATACACTATCATCACATCATGTCTTCCTGCTCCTTCTCTTGCTTTTCCGTCCTTATGATATTACTCTCTCTCAACTGTCACTATTATACTAAATTTCCTATACTTATCAATCGTAAAAGTACACTAACATATCATTACCTACAATCACGTCCGATTCCTTCTGCCTTAATTCCTTCTATCACACTTTGTGTTCAAAATCTACCACCACATATCTCTAACATGTCAGATTTTAACTATTTTCATTACCTTCTACTTTATATTCTACGGCTTAGACTTACCCCATTACTACACCTAACAGTAACGACAACATAGGTCCAGCTTTTTCATCTTCTGTAAAGCATATAAGATGAGAGCATCACACTCTATTCCTACACCCACATCACACAACTTTAGCTGGTCGACACAGCAGCATATACGTCTCGATTCTTTAAACACACGACAGATTGAATCGATCTGCGGAAACGGTCTTAGGAGTCGCCACTATTATAGACGGTCAGACAGGACATGTTCGAGTATAACTGTCCTACCCACCCGGGCCCTGTTCACACACCGTCTACGGCGGTATATCCTGTTCGCGCATGTTCTAGGAGTAGAAATTTGAAACTCATGAACCGCTGTCTTCCTACATAACCGCCTCCAAC
>JABUQX010075248.1:10000-22500 GCA_015478945.1 Trachelipus rathkii | reverse complement strand
ATTATTATTATTATTATTATTATTATTATTATTATTATTATTATTATCATTATTATTATTATTATTATTATTATTATTATTATTATTATTATTATTATTATTATTATTATTATTATTATTATTATTATTATTATTATTATTTATGGTTTATGTAATAAGACCTAGCTCATACTTATTTTATATGTCACCAAATAAATTCAGATTTAGAAATGAATATTCATTAAAAAATAAATGAAAAGATAAATAAAAGATGTACTTTCATTATATATATAGTCCTAATATTACATAACAAAATTATATGGTGTGAAGAATTTTCAGTTTTTGCAGATAAGAGAAAATAGAGTTATTATTAAAGTAGGAGGATTCAGACCAGATATGGGATAACCAATGGACCAAGGAGTAAGAAAATGAGGACAGCGAATTGGGTCCGGTTGAGAACAATCAATTTAGATATTATGAACAGATTGCGGGGTATGGAGATGGCAAAATTTGCAGATGAGAGGAGGATCCCGTGACATGTTGTGGCTGTTTGTGATATTGGCGTGGTCAATTCGGATGCGTGCAGGTATCACCTAAAGCAAGCGCATTCGTCGGTGAGAGGAAGACCACTCACCAATGTTGGACATTATTCTAAGTTTCGTCCTTCGCAGATCACTCGCCCAGTACTCCTTCCAGTAAGACCAGAAGTCTTCTCGGAGAGCAGGATAATAATCAGCTGATGGGAGGTGACCTTGTTGAATAGCATCCGGAGGGAACCTAGAAAAGCAACGGAAAGAGGAGGCTTCCATTCTGGCCTCTCTGTCAGCGATTTCGTTGCAAGTTACCCCTATATGAGAGAGGGTCCAACATAGTGTGATTTGTTTCTCACGAGGGTGGAGCAGCCGAAGGAATTGTTGTAGAGCTGATACAATTGCGTTTTTTTTAGAATAGGGGCTTTAGGCTCCTGGAGTTCGCTGAGAGAATATGAATAAATGACACAAGATTGGTCTTGGTTAAGGAAGAAAACTCGAGAGAGGGTAATCATTATAGTTAATTGATTCTGCCGTAAAAATTGAAGCATGAGGAGGAAGGGTTTGGAAAAGGTTGCAAACAGTAAGGAAAGACAGTAGAAGCGCGCACACTTTCCCCTGTTTTAGAACCATCAGTAAACACAGGAGTAAATCCACAGTGAGTTGCAGAGTGGGACAAGAATGATGAATTTAACAAGGCAGCGAGGTGGCTAGATTTGGATAGAGAAATTAGGACCAGACAGATGGTAGGAGCCATCCTTTTGCAAAGGAATGTTGAGGAAGTTAAGGATGTTAAAAACTGTTTGCAAATGACTATTAGGAGGATTCTGAGATATATCTTGCCTAGGGTTGGGAAAGGAAAAAAACAAGCTCGTTTTTTCCGAAAAAAAGTTAAAAAAACAAGTAAAAATTATTTTTTTTCATTTTTTCAATTAAGTGGTGGAATTTACATGTTTGAATAATTATATTATAAGTTTTAGCAAATATGCTCTAATTTGGGACATATTTTGGTTCCAATTTAAAACAAGGTGGAAGCCCCTGAGTTTGTGTTCAAAATTTTTATGAGTTTTCCATATTTTTATTATATATTCTGAATTTTGATATTCATAATATTTTGTTTGTGGCTTCATTATTGTTTTCTTACTCTGTTTTAGCTTTCAGTAACATTTTTATCATAGTTATTTAATCAGAATTTAGAAATGTCATGTGCAAAAAGTCGTGTGACTGTACTTTATAAGAAAATAAAAGTTAAATTAAATTAATGTGTGCTTATCACACTGATGAGCTCAGTGATAATGAGCTTGACAGTAGTCACAGCACAGTAGTCAGTACTCAGTAGTGACTGGGGTCTGGGGAGTCGGGACTAGTGATTAGAAATCAAAAGTTGATATGCCAAAGCCAAATATTTAATTTAGTCATCCACTCATGCTCTTTCATTTACAACAGTCTTGGTATATTTTTAATTTCAATATTTTTTTTATTTCATTTGCATCCCTTAAGTCACTTTTGAGTTTTGTCATTCAGACTCATTCTATATAAATATAATACACATTAATGCTTAAAAGTAAATTATAAATATGATTATCTGATAAAAATGTAAAATACATAGTAAAATTAGTAAGTAGAAGCCTACAAACAGCAGTCTGCAGGCTACAACCTACTGTAAATTAATAAAAAATAAGAAATTGATAAAATATAAGAGAAAGGTAGTTCTGCTAGTTTATAAATCATAATGGAATATTTGTTTAATTTTAAGTATCCTCATATTTGAAAAATGAAAATACTCAAATGAAATATTATATTAGCATCTTTATATTTTTAAAAATACATTTAATGAAAAAAACGAAAAAAACATGAAAAAATTTTTTTTTCTTGAAAAAAAAAACGTTTTTTTACCAACCCTAATCTTGCAGAATCGGTGTCAAAACAGATGGTGTTGGCGTTTGAAGGTGAAGATAACTTGTGCACGTGATGTATTCCCTTCTAAGAGTGAGTGTCATTACATCGGATTCAACTTTAAAGCTCAATCGAAGGAACGATCGGAAGGCTCCAGTAGAGATACGGATCGCCCATGTGGAGAGGTAAAAAGGATTTGCGATCAGCACACCAAGATTTTGATGCGAGATGAAGTAATAGGTCAAGCACGTAATAATGACAAGTCGTTTTCAGAAGTTTAATGTGTTTAATCTTAAGTGGTCATCTAGAAAGAGACCAAGAAAGTTTACTTGTGAAATTATAAGAATGGGTGAACCATAAAAGGTTATGTTCACGGGAGGAAGGTGGCAGGTTCTTCAACACCCCTTTTTCCTAAATAGTACTGATGAGGTTTTGGTGGGTGAAAAATGGAAGCCATGGTAGTTATCTCATTATGAAATACTCTCAATAGCTAGTTGAAGCTGCCCTTCAAAAACTGGCAGTCAGAGGCGCCAGGACATCAACGTAGAGAGAAAAATTGACCGTCGCTGGGATAGAAGTAATGATGTCATTGAATCTGAGAATAAATAAAAAATATCTTAGAACACTGCCCTGCGAAACACCTTCATCTAGGGTAAAGTGGCGTGATAGAGCGGAAGATCAATGAATCTAGATGGATCTGTTTGATAGAAGGTATTTAATAAAGAGAGGGAGCTGTCCTCTGAAACCGAGAGAGTGGAGTTTAAGGAAAACCCTAGTTCTTTAAGCTTTGTCCTAAGCTTTTTCAAGTTCAGGAAGGACACCAAGAACCATCCCATCATTTGAGAAAGCTTCCCGGGTGTCATGGTCCAGTTTTAACAAGGGATCCGAGGACGAACGATTTTTGAGAAAACCAAACTGGAAGTTTGAAAAAGCCTGGCAACTTTCCAGAACAGGGAGAAGGCGGCCTGAAACCATTTTCTCCATTAATTTGCAAGCATGGCAGGTCAGCGAAATCGGTCTTTGGTTGCCCGTCAATTTCGGAACTTCCCCAGTTTTGGGAATAGGGATTACAAAAACTGTAGTCCAAATAGATGGAAAAAAGTACTCGATCCAGATTTTGTAATACAGATCCAGGAAGAAAGCTGATGCAGATGGATGAATATGACGGAGCATTATGTACGAAATTGAGTCTTGGCCAAGGGAACCGTCTTTGCTGTTCGCCAGTGCAGTTTGATACTCTGTAAAGTGTAAAAAGACGGTTATAGATATGATTTTCCCCTTTCGCTGTTGAAAAGTCTGACTGTGCAGTGTTAATTCTCAAGTTTTGAAAGGCTTCAGTATAGAGGGAAGAGCTCGAATGACTAGCAGAACTATAACCTTATGCATCGGCAACAACTGCAGGATCAAAGATCGTATCGCTTATCTCAGGCCCATAACGGAGGACTGTGGGTTAAGAGTTGTAGTTGTAGAGTTGAATGTCGAAGTAAAAGCTCGAAAGTATTGTTAATGTGTTTGGCGATTAATTTGACGAGATCTCGCAGCAGCTGATTTAAAAATAATCTTGTTTGGGGTGGTGCGGGTCTTTTTGTGTTGGTTGTAGAGATTTTCTTCCGGTTAGCTTGTGCACACTCTTGGGACCACCAAGAATTTGTCAAACTCATACCTGCGGAAGTTCGCGAGATGCAAGCTTCTGCTGCTATGATGATAACTCGATGGAAGATGGTAAAGGCATAATCAATGGTTGGAAACCGCTTGATGAAGGGAGAAAGTGGGATAGCTGTGGCCTGATGAAAAGAGGCCCACTCCTCTCGGTCATAACGCCAGCTAGGATTGAGTTTTAACATTAGGCTTGGTGCAAGTTCATTTAAAGCTATTGGGTAATGGTCACTGCCGTATAAGTAATCAAAGCGAAACCAGGTAAAGCGATCCATAAGAAAATGGGACAAAAAGAAATATCTATTAAAGAAAAAAGAGTGTGTATCTAAACTTTCATATGTAGGGAGGCCTTTATTAATGCATCCCAGGGAAAAGGATGTTAGGAGACCAACGAAGGTCTTGGACTTAGACGAGGTTACAGAGTTGCCCCATAAAGGGTGTCAATGGTTGACGTCAACCAATATAACAATCAGAGAGGGGAGTAGCTTAAAAAGGTCAGCTAAATCGGTTTCACTACTCGAAACAAAATAGATCGAGCAGACAGTGAGGTCGGTGGACAAATGAATTCGTGCTGCCACTGCATGAAATCTAGCTTGAAAAGGACTGGAAAATCGGGGACATATTAATGAATGAGTATTCCTACGCCTTCTCAATCATTGTTCATTTTGCACCTCTTTCTATAGAGGTTAGCGAAGATTAATATTCCGACGGCTGGAAGAATTCGAGGTGACAAAGGTAAAATTCCTGCAAACATATGAACTTTGGTGTACGTATGTTTATTAGTTGAACAAGTTCTTCAAAATCAGAGTAGTGGCCAAGACAATTCCATTGAAGCAAGGTAGCCATACTATGTTGTTATGAATATAATGAGGATGTTTTTTTTGACAATTATCTCTATGTGGATAGGGGTAATGTTGGAGGTGGACACAGATAAGGAGGAAAGGCTGAGACGATGGTCCCGACGAGGAGGAGCAATAAATCCTGGTGTTAAGGAATAGTCGTACAACAGAGATTTGGGTTGTACGACCGGTTTTGGGGGGTAGTTTTCTGTAGTATTTGGAGAAGGAACTTCGCCATGATTACGAAGTAAATTGAGTTCAATAAAGTCCATGATATTATGTAGACTTGGTTGGTCGTTGGAAGGTCAACCAGAGTGCTCATATTTAGGAATGGAAGCAATATCAGTATCTGCCGAGCAAGAAGATTCAGAAATGTGTGGGGAATATGGGGCTGTTTCCATGGAAATGGGTAAGGAAGATGTCACTGAAAAGTGTTGTCTTTTTGAGAGGGTGTTGGGGTTGCGATATACTTTAGACTTTGTCGGTGAGTCATCAGGTGGGTGATTTTGGGACACTGGACAATTAGAGCTAAGAAGGGAGACCTGGTTCCCTTTCATGCCGCCAACAGATTCAGAACACTTGGAGCGTTTCCGGTGTTTGCATTGAACAGTTTTCCATTCACCTCTCTCGGAAAGAGTCACATCGAGTTCAATTTGTGGAACCATAATCTATTTCATCCTCTAAGGCATAAATTCCTTTAGGGAGAGCTGAGAAAGGAAATTCGGAAGAAGAGTTATAGAAGAATTCAAAAGAGTTGGAAAAATCCCGCAAGCTATCAGAATGTTGGTTGTTGGTTTGTTCGATAGCTGTGATTGTTTGTGTACAATATATTGAAGTCATTGCTTTTGCCTAAGGAATAAACTTATGGCGAGGTCTCTTCTGAGTTGCATTTTTTACATCTGGGGTCAATGTGTTTTGATTTAGAAATTCGGATGTTTTGTATTTTAGCGAATAATCTTTAGCTTGGTGATTAATCTTTTGTTTGTGCTTAGGAACATCTTTTTCAGGGATTTGGATAATGAGAGAAGACAGATTAGGAGACAGACTCAGTCCTCTTACGTGAGTTTAGCGAGCTCATCAGGAAAGTATGGGACAGAGTGTCTTGGCAGGAAATGTTCTCTGAGCTTTTTGTTAGGCGAACCAACTTATTTTCATTGTTGGTTAGTTGAAAACTAGTACTCGGAGTAGGGCTGCTGATGTTCTTTTGAACAGGAGATTAGATTAAGGGCCGATTTTGGATTATTTGAGAAGTCGGTAGTATAGGCAATGCAGGCGGGCAGGTTACATAAATGCTTGAGTTTCGCTAGGATTTGAGAGAAGAGCTCTACTGGAATGGACTTGTGTCGGTGGATTAACACGCGAGGAAGAAGGGTGCAGCTATTGTACAGTTGTACAGTGGCATAAGATTACCTTACTTGTTTGAAGTTGGATATTTATCTTTGAGCTGGTGTATGACATCTCTTCTGCCCAATTTTTGCATGGTGCATAACTTCAAAACCTTCTGTTCAAACAGGTAAGACGGACATTGTAAGGAAGATGAACTGTGGTGTTCTCCACAGTTTTTGCAGTGTGACGTGTTTTCACCGAGAATGTAAAGTTCTTCTTCGCATACTGGGCACATGTCATGCTGTCGGGGATGACCAAACTGTTGGCATTTAAAGCAACGTCTAGGTAGGGGAATAAACGTACGAACACTTTAGCTCGTAAACCCTATTTTCACCTTTGAATGTTGAAAAGGGGTACTAAAGATCAGCAATAAATGAGAATTTGGGGTATCAGGCGAGTCTCGACGAAGGGGAAATCTGTAAACGTTTGTAAATGAAAATATTTTCTGCGGGAGATTTATTAAAATGACAGCAAAATCTTCGTTTTTCTGTTCTAAAGAATAAAGAAATACTTTGGATGTGTTTCGTATTTCATCAGGAGTGAAAATAAGAAGGATGTTTTCGAGAGACGTTAAAGATGACAAGTTGGAACCTTGATTCCGGGTAGTAGCTTGAACGAGAAAAGACCCATTCTTCATTAACTTGACTGGGCGAGGGGTCTTCAACTTCTAAAGCTTTTTGAAGTGCATCTATCTCTAAGAAGAATGGTTCTTTGCTCAGTAACAGCTTTTGAGGTAGTGGATTGCAATAAGTAATATATTGGGAATGATGTGCCAGCTGGCAGTACCGGAGGGGAGCAGCATATGGAGTAAACAAATAGAAGAGCTATGACGGGATTGGGCCTTTTCGGAATTGCTCCAACCGTTTGGGCAACTGGGGTGTCAAGGGCATAGCAGACGACGAATCGCTGAAGTTATGCTGAGGATTTTCAGGTGTAGTAGAAGGAATTATAGCAGAAACAGCTGGTCCAGGAGTAGGAGGGGCCGAGGTGGGGTCAGGCTGGGAACCTGACAAATGACCGTTGTGCTCGCCTTGGTTTGACAACTTATTATCTTGAATAACCAATTTCATAAAAATTAAATCACAAACTTCTTCTCCATATATGAATAATTATAACAATAAAATAAATGAAACAAATGTAAGTAGCAGGATGGATTGTAAAGGCGTATATTTCATAAGTAAGGGTAGTCCTTCTCCCCAAAACAGGTCATATTCCAAAGAGTCACACAACTCCCAGGACCCCACTCCGTAGGATAGGCTGTGGATGAGGCCTCGTAACATCCTTCCGGAACTCCACGTGGGCCTCCACCCGTCAACCACAAGGAACATAAATAACTTCACGGGTAGCTCAAGATTATACACTAAAGTGCAGAGTAGCCTCCTACAGTGGTTACGCGAGGTTCGGGTCCCCTACAATTGGCGGTCTGGTCAAAGGCGAAAAGGACCAGTTTTTATCCTGTATCCTCATCCACGAGTAAGAAGGGTGAGGGTGTTTGAAGACCTATGCGGGAAGAGACACCGGATGGCCCAAGGGGCTGTGATGGAAAAAATGTGAGGACAACCTCTTTCAAAGTGGGAAAGTCCGTACAAAGCACGTAAAGGGACTGGGGAGGGAGTTAAAAATATAAAAAAAATATAAAGATAGTTAGAAACTGCGATGGAGGTGAAGGATTGAAAGGTATAGATAATTCGAAAAATGAGGGAAGGGAAAGAAGACAAAGATTTCAGAGGTGATTAATGTACATACAATTAACGAATAAATAATAATTTCAATACAGAACTATTTGTTTTAGCAAGTCTTGAATGCTAATATATCAACAAATTTTTCAGTGAAGACAACTTCGTTTTGATTGATCTTATTTACTGGTGAATTATTATTATTATTATTATTATTATTATTATTATTATTATTATTATTATTATTATTATTATTATTATTATTATTATTATTATTATTATTATTATTATCATTATTATCATTATTATCATTATTATCATTATCATTATCATTATCATTATTATTATTATTATTATTATTATTATTATTATTATTATTATTATTATTATTATTATTATTATTATTATGATTGTGTGTGTTATTATTATTATTATTATTTTTATTTGGTACGGACCATGTGAAGTTTTTGCAGTATGAGTATTATTATTATTATTATTATTATTATTATTATTATTATTATTATTATTATTGTTATTGTTTTGTTATTATTATTATTATTATTTTTATTTTTATTTTTATTGTTATTGTTATAATTATTATTATTATTATTATTATTATTATTATTATTATTATTATTATTATTATTATTATTATTATTATTATTATTATTATTATTATTATTATTATTATTATTATTATTATTATTACAGACAAATCACTTTATCCTACAAGACAGTGGGATAGTGAGAGCAACAAAGTTTAGCCCTTCATGGTAAGAAAATAAACATTCGAAGGGGTTACCAGGCCTTGGCAGCTGTTGAAAATAGCCCCTCTTTTACGAGTAAAACAGATACGATCAGCCAAAACCCAACATCTTCTGAGTAGATTTGAAGATCTACATGTATGTATGTAAGTCCAAATTTTGAAATATGACTAAAATAATTCTATTATTGCTAAAAGCAATGATTTCAAAAATTTAATGACTTCCCAGCCCATTTAAGATTCATAAATTTAATAATAATGTTCGGAATTTTATCATTTTTATCAATTTTTTTAAGGTAAATTTGTTTATTTTTTAATCTCAGAAATTTTCACTACTTCAGTATCTACTCCTTTTCTTCATAAAGTCATCTCCAAGACATTTTCATTTTTTTTCTCAATATCAGATTGTAAAACGTTCTTCAGATTTATTCTCTTCTCTTCTCTTTCATTTAGCTTCTTCTTCTGGTTTCTTCTCTTTTCTGCTGATATATATATATATATATATATATATATATATATATATTACTTTCTCTCTCTATATATATATATATATATATATATATATATATATATATATATATATATATATATATATATATATATATATATATATATATTTATATACTATATATATATATATATATATATATATATATATATATATATATATATATATTTATATATATTTATATATATATATATATATATATATATATATATATATATATATATATACTATATATATATATATATATATATATATATATATATATATATAAATATATAACATGCTATATATATATATATATAGATATTTATATACTATATATATATATATATAACTACTATATATATGTAATAATAATATATATATATATAACATATATATAACTATATATATATATATATATATATATATACTATATATATATATATATATATATATATATATATATATGGGACATCCTTTTACGTGGGGATGAAAGAATAACCAAAACGTTGGTTCTACGTAATGTAAAGAGTGACATAAAGGACAGCTGCAGAAGGATTGGGCGCCAATTATTTATTCCCTGGGAATGCGGATGCCTAGGACCTGGTCATAATCGCCCTAAAATACCTTATATCTTTCAGAGAAACTGTGTGAAACGGCTGGTGCGAAGCGTCTTGATACATGGAATGCTAGATAAATTAATAAATGGCGAGGAGAAGAGGGGTGAGGTTTGTAGGGGGTAAATTAAATCTGCTTGCTGTGACTGAAACAAGAATGAAGGGTAGTGGCGAGGACGAGCTGTGTGTGAATTGGTGTGTGTGAAGATGTGTTTGTAGGTGTGTTTGTGGAGTAGAGAGGGATAAAAAAGATAGAGAAGGAGTTGCGATTCTGATGAGTGATTTGTGGCACATGTATAGCTCTGGTGGAATTTGTTTGCGTGTGTACTACAATACTGATAGTAAAGATGATGTCAAAGCGAATAGTATGATTGATTTTGTGTTGGTAAAAAAGATGCTGAAGCATACCATGGATACATTGATGAGGATGGGGATGGGAATATCAGATTATTATCTTGTTTTATCAGTTGATTTGAGTGGCTCCAGCTAAAACCCCGGAGCCTCTTCTGTCTTAAGGATCTTCCTAGTTCTTATACAATTGTATTTAGGTATTACCGCCATCAAGGAACATCAGCCCAATTGCAGTTTCGCGGAATTGAGAATCCAAACTTCATTCTTTTATATTAGCAGTAGTAACGATCACTAAACCTTGGGGCGAAAGATTTAGCTACAATACGTTCCAATCTGGCAACCTTGGCATTTTGGGCTCTTTTTAGAAATTCTCGGGATTTCGGCTTTTTGTCTGACCATATTGCATATATTTTCCCGCTGATTCCGATTTTGGGATCTATGATCCCAAATTATCAGGTTGCGAACCCCATTTGGGGTTTGAAACCTTTTTAAGCCTCGCCCCTTTTTACTTTCCTCTTAATTTAGGATGTTCTAGCTAAGGTATCCCCTTCAAACCTGCTACCTCAACCGCTGGTGGTGTCACCTATCTGGTCCCGAGTTTTGCGCCACTACGCCCAATGTGTGATGTTCCTGGACCCCAAAACCTTGGAAATGCTCGTTGAAGGCTAAAATTTGGAGAGTGGATAAAGTTGACTCAAATGCCGGAGATATTTTATTTGAGTTATTTTAATTATATATATTATAAAATTGTGTGTGTTGTTCCTCCTCCATTGCCATTTTGTTTTGTATTTGATAAGGAGGTTAAATATTGAAAGGGGCATCCGAAAACCTTATTACACTGGTGGCCCGTAGGGGAATATATATATATATATATATATATATATATAGTATATATATATTATATTATATATATATATATATATATATATATATATATTAATATATATATATATATATATATAATATATATATATCATATATATATTTATAATATATATACATATATATTATATATATATATCATATATTTATATATATATATATATATATATATAAAGGAGATAAATCATATTATATATTGATATATATATAAATATATATATATATATATATATATATAGTGTAGTTTGTTCAGATGGGTAATCTTAGAGGCTAGTTAGGTATGAAAAGGAATGATAAAATGAAGAATGAAGGAATTAGAGAATTAGGTCGTTTGGCGAAAGAAGTAAATGAGAGAAGAATTGAAAGTGTATCAAGGTGATTTGGTCATTTGAAATGGGTGAATGATAGTCGGAAGAGACCTGTTGCGAGACAGAAGAAAAAGTGGATTGAGTCAGTAAGAGAGAATTTGAAGGAAAGAGATGGGAGTTTAGTTTAGTTTAGATGGGAGTGCTGCATAATAAGAGTAAATGACGTGGCTTAAAGGCTTATGTTTATGGGCCTAGCACTGGCCCTGGCCCTGGGGACGAACCTTGACACTGATGAGATTCCACATTCAGGGGCGGTCGCTGTAGTTAAAACTCTATGATGAATTTTGGCTGCGACTGCTCAAAATTATGGGTATGAGGTTAGAGTATGGGGGGCTTTGTTTTACGACTTAGGTCATATTCTTCAAATTAATTTTTCTGTTTCTGTGCATGTTTGCGCAACCCCTCCCCTATATATCTGTGGGAAGTCATGCGAAGGCTGATATATATATATATATATATATATATAATATATATATAATATTATAATATATATATTATATATACATCTATATATATATAATATATATATATATATATATATACTATATATATATATATATATATAGAGAGAGAGAGAGAGAGAGAGTAATGTAGCTCATCCGTGACGTATACGAGTGGGTAGCTAGTTACCTAGGCTACATATCCATACCAGTTTTAACCAGATTTATAAAGTCAGTCTTGCACTACATATGTTTATATTTGGGCGTGTGTTCTAACCTCGTTACGTTTTTAAACTACATCTTTTGTGTATGGGCGTGTTTTCTATCCTCGTTACGTTTTTGCGATGCAGGTAAATATTGAACAGCAGTACGCTATCAAATTCTGTGTGAAACGTAACAAGTCTGCCACTGAGACATTTGTTTCTTCAAACGAAGCTTATGGGGATGCCACTCTATTGAGAACTATGGTTTTTAAGTGGCACATAGCTTTCAAAGAGGGCCGAGAAAATGTTGAAGATCAATCACCTCAACAAACGATAAAAATGTGGAAGTTGTTAGAGTTATGATGGAGAGAGAGACCGCCTGTTCAGTGTCAGAGTGATTGCAGAAGAAACTGGTTTGGATAAG
>JABUQX010075248.1:0-7500 GCA_015478945.1 Trachelipus rathkii | reverse complement strand
TTTTATAAATTCGTAACTAATATTAATTTTTTGTTTTGTTTTTTTATTCAATTTATTTTTTCTGACTTTATTTTTTATAAATTTTTATTTTACATTTAAACTTTGTGTTTAATTTTTTTTTTTTTTAATTTTTTTTTATTTATTTTATTTTTCTAACTTTCTTTTACAAATTTTATTTTACATTATACTTTTGTTTTAATTTTATTTAATTTTATTATTCAATTTTATTTTTCTAACTTTTTTTACAAGTTTTTATTTTACATTTACACTTTGTTTAATTTTTTTATTTTTAATTTTTATTTCATTTTATTTTTCTACCTCTTTTCTTATAAGCTCTTGCCTCGCAAGCGCATGTTTTCGGTTGATAAGGGGAACTTATTAATTTTTAAAAATTATTATTTTTAATTTATTTTTCGAACTTTATTTTTCAAATTTTTTTATTTTGGTTTTCTTTTCTTTAAAACTTTTGTTTTTAATAAAAATTTATTTCTTTTTTATTGTTTATAGCCTAAAAAAATCTGCATTTTACATACCCTAAAGCAGTACAATCAGTAAATCAGTTAATCAACCCACCCACTCTATCCTTCTATTGATCTATGAATCTATTGATCTATGATCTATTGATCTATTGATCTATATGATTCAAGTCATATTCTTGTATAACATAACACAAAAACTTTTATTTATTTTGTTTTGTTTTCTTTATACATTTTTGTTTTTACTAAAAAATTTATTCTTTTCATGTTTATAACTTAAAAAAATTTTGCATATTTACATACCCTTAAAGCAGTAATCAGTAAATCAGTTAATCAAACTGCCCTCCAGTCACCCTCCTACCCATCCATGATCTATTGGTCTTGATACTATTGATCTATTAATCTATTGATCATATTGATTCAAGTCATATTATAAGTATCTTTTTGTATAAACATAACAACAATAAATTCTTTAGCTTAGGTTGTTTGTTGTTGAATGTCGCGTTTTGTTGTTGCATTTGTTGCAGTTATTGAGTTCTTGAGCTGTTGTTGTTTGTTGTTGTTCTTTGTTGTTGTTGTTGTTTTGTTGTTGTTCTGTTGTTGTCGTTGTTGTTGCTATTTGATTAGTTAAAAATTATACTCAAACAATGGTTTCAAGTTAAATGAAAAATATACAACTCTTTTACAAACATAAATCTAATTTTACATTTAACATTGTAATAGAAAAACTAAACAAAAATATATTTCATCCTAGCTAACTGACATACAGCATTCATTAACCAGGTAACATAAATTAGAAGTTTCAACTACCAGCAGGAAGTCAAAACATAGCATCTCAATTCTTAACTATACACAAACCGCTACAAAATATTATTATTATATTATTTATTATATTATTTATTTTTTATTATTATTATTATTATTAATTATTATTTATTATTATTATTATTATTATTATTATTATTATTATTATTATTATTATTATATTATTATTATTATTATTATTATTATTATATTATTATTATTATTATTATTATTATTAATTATTCCACATAATCTCACACACCAATAACGAGTGCGATCACTTTGCCTGCAGGTCCACAACTAAATCATTGGTAGGTAAATTGTTCTCTACCAGACACCTAAACATTACGCAATTTTAGTACGCTCAAGGGTAACCAATCAGAGAACTTTATTTGCTAAGCCATCACGGTCAGCCAATGAAATTCGAGGAATTACTCATTAATCTTAATATCTTATTGACACATTGAGAAGAAGGGTAACGAGATTTATTATTTTTTGTCCTTACTTAAAACATCTGTTTTTATCTTAAACAGTGTTTTATATATTATTATTATTATATATTATTATTATATTATTATTATATTTATTATTATTATTATTTATTATATTATTATTATTAATTATTCATTATTATTATTATATTATTATTTATCTATATCAACTATATATATATATGAACTTAACAAACCTAAACATGCCCAATACAACACCACACATACACACAACACACACACACATACACACACACACAACACACACACACACACACAACACACACACACACACAGTCAACAACATTACGCCAAATATAGTAACACCGAAAATATTTTTAGGCTTATTCTCTTTTTTAGGCTCCGCTCCACTTTCAGAAAATAATCAACACGAAACATGAAAATGATTTTAAGCTATAATAAAAAATAACTTATTATTTACATTTTATTATTCAGAATATTTTTACATAGAAAAACATTAAACATTATACAATTAGACCATAGATAAATATTTATAATATATTAAATGGAAATTAATGTACCCTTATAACCATATGATGCTGTTCGAAAAGAATTTTTGATAGAAAACCGCTTATCAGCTGTATGTTGCATCATCTTGGTCCCGGATACAATACTAACACCTCCATATTTCCCAGGTTGAAAAGTTGTGGTAGGAATACTATAGCATAACCCTCCTCTGTTACTCCCGTGTAAATTAGCATTAGGATTCTGTGATTCGTCTATTCGAGCTGCCTTTTTATGAGGTAGGTCATCGTCTCGTGCGTCATCTTCATCGACATTATACAATTGTATTTCATTCATTGCTTTCACTGTAACATCATGGCTTTTGATATCATCATACAATGACTCATCATGGCCTGTACTATTTTCAGAACTATGATCATACACCAACTTTTAACAGTTTTTCAAAATTGATAGTATCTTTTGTATCTTTATTGATTGTAAGGCCTTTGGCCTTTACAATATATTTTATATTTCCATCAGCGGTTCTTATTCTAACAGCATAAGACTTTGGCCCTGTACACACAAAGGAATCACCGTAGGCCCCAGGGCCATAATCTGCTATTTCATCTGTTAGTTCACCTAAAAAGTTTCCTGTTTCAGGAACTTCATCGTTTTCTCCAGCGACAAAAATACAAGAGTCTGTATCGCAGTACAATGCCCTTTGTTTGACTTTGTTAAGTAACTCATATAATTTTATACGTGCATATGCAGTTGTAAATGCAGCAATAGGAATATTTGTAGCAGTTGACGATCGTTCGGCTAGCGCATTCTTTACAACTGTCACAACATATTTACTGCCTATTGGAATAACCGCAAGGGACTTCATATACGCCCTTGGTTTATTAGTTCCCATACTTGTTTATCACTAGTACATATACTACATCTTCTCTTGTAGGTGTATTTTGTGCAAATTTTCCCCAAAGAGAATTGAGACACAATTTTGCAATGAATCGCATCCCTGGATTTTTCTTGATATTGTTAATATCAAGTACGACACCTTCCTTTTCTTTGAAAAGACGCGGATAAACTCTTTAAGTTTTTCCTCGAAATCAGGATCATCCTCGTGAATATTATTTGGTAGACCTGATGCCTCTGTCTTTATTTTTAGGAAGTGGTTCACATATCCTTCAAATAAAAACTCCTTCTCTTTAAACGTCCAAACTTCAAATATTTTAATTATTTCGTACCCCATTTCTATTGCCAATTGAATTTTCAGGTGTTGTGTATACACCTTCAATGGCTCGTTCATTCTCATCATGATTGCATTTTGAACTATTATCTTTAACACATTTTACACAGAGTGAAAATATTAGTTTATTTTTGGTTCGTTCAGCGAGGACAGGGATGTATAAGTCTTGAGGAGGAAGAATCTTAATGTAAGCTGTGCCGAAATATTTGTCGTTGAGTCCATTCTTGAATGATTCAATGTCTGGTACTTTATCACCTATTAGTTTTTCTGGGGGACCACAAGGGTATTTCATTCGCTTCTGAACATAAGGATAAGGATAAAGTGATGTATAGTCTAAATACATGATCTTCTGTCCTTTAGTTGGAGGATAGTAATGTACGAAGGGTTCAGTACGACCTCCAAGCAATGAATCATCAATTATGAGCCTGTTATTAACAACATCGTTGCTAAGACGTTGAATATATTCACTAATGCTTATATTTTTATCGGTATGATTAGGATCTTGAATAATTTCTTCTTTTTGCATTTTCCATTCACATTCCCACACACGTATGACATTAAACCCGGCTTCTTTATATCTATCTTCTTGTTTCATTGGTTGAGATTTGTAGCGATCCACAGCCAGATACGCTATGCACGCTACCTTTCCTTTATATACAGCCTTTATGACCATCCATGCACATACAAACATTGGTATAGGAAAGCAAGTTTACTCCATTTACTACGACCACAACCCATCAGGGTCACAACGCCACATTGTTCTAATTTTGAACACCTTTCTCATCCACCGTTTCAGTGCGTGCCTATGTTCTATATATGTTCAATTTTTCCTGTATCACATGAGCCACGCGAATTGCTTCATAGGTGAAAGGCTTAAAGGGTTCTTCTCGAACCTTAGAATAGTATTTTTCCTCAGGCATGAAACACATTTTTTTATAAAGTGTTAGAAAACATAAAGATGCCAATTGTATGTGTCTATTACTAGTACCACCCCCCCTATCTATATCAATTCTTTAATCGAGCTGCCCCCTAATACTTCTCAAAACATTTCTCTTAGTATATCAAGCATCTTGTACCACAATACTTTTACACATTCTTCAAAAAAATATCTGTATTCCCATTACTAAACCTATAAACTTATTATAGTACTCTTCAAATGCTTGCTTTTCATCTGTTGACACTTTTCTACTTCAGAAGACATAAACTTACCATCATGGGAATCAAAGCCCTTTATAATTCAAGAGTGCTTTCATTTAAAATGTAATAGGGAAGAAATCCTTTGGAACTTGATCCTTTTTTCCAGAACACACCCATGCACTTATTAGGCAAGCTATTTCAATGCACATGGTGCTAAATAATAATGTATCCTGAAGACGTATATTTCCATTCGTTACCCATTGAAATGATTTTACATTGCCCTCTTTTCTATAGAGACTGTTGCTGATCCCAGATTTTGAGCTGGGGATGGGTCCAATAATGCAGCGCCTATACGAACTATGGTTGATCAAATTTACCACCAATTATGTATGCTGTCATCAATTACTATTTGATCTTAGGTATTTACTTGAAAAGTCCATTAGAAAATCAATGAAATTTCCTACAGGCCCTTTTTCAGCCTCCAATTTAAATGTTCTTGTTCTTGGGCCGCAATGTGAACATACTTGCTCCCCTTCTTTATCGGTGCATACATCACCATATCATCTGGCTTACTAGTAAATAAGGACTCAATTCTATTATTCTTCTTCCTATATCATCATAACCTTTATCTTCTTGGTATGTCTCAATATCGTAAGTAACATGTTATAAAACCTCTGGATCAGTATCTTTCTTATCATCCTTCTTTTATTTTTCTTTTTCTTTCATTGAACATATATGGTATCTCATACTTTCTTATAGGCTCGTAATTTTTCATTTACATATAGCTACAATAAGCTTATTGTGGCAATCGTTTTTGAAACTACCATACGATCAGCCTTTATTGTTCAAGGCAGAGTTACAAATCTTAATTTTCTTACACGATAAAATATATCTTTTGGTGTTTTTTTCTATAAGCAATCGCGCCAACAATTATAAAAATTCCAACACGACAATTACATTCTTTTGCCAATCATCGGAATATACCATCGTGCCAGCTGACACCCACCACACACAACTGCAACACTTACCCCCAACCACCACAACCTACAAAACCAACCACTTATCAAACTAGACACTGCTAAACATCCAGTACATGTTCACAAATCTAATTTATGCGCTATATTATTACTATTGAAAGTGTAGCAATAAGTATGCTGAAAGTGTAACAATAAGTGCAAAAGATGCCATTCATATATGCATTCTTTTTCTTAGGAAAAATGTTCACTCAAAACATAACTTTAACTTATCTTCTGTTACAGCATAGTAAGATTAACTCAGTCAAAAACCATGGACAACCCCACCGACCCGAACTCAATCAAATGCTATAAGGACAGCTCCTACACAACCCATGCTTCACCTCATAATGAGCCGCCGAATCACTATAAAGCATAAATCCTCTTACTCCGCCTCTAACCTTCAGGACAAATCAACACAACGACTATACGGCATTTTTCGATATTCTCGATTTTTTTCAAAGTCTGTTACTATGAAAGAATCTGTATATTCCATACCACATTCTTTAGCCTAATGTTTTTTGGCAGCTTTCTCGATTGTTATGAATGAATTATTCTTAGTTGCTGTTATGATATCATGAGTTATTTTCTTAAACAGAACAACAGCTTTGAAAGCATAGCTTACAGCACCTTTCTCTAGATGAACTTTACTAATGTACCGATGTTTGAAACTAAGATTTTGTAGCTCGAATGTATCGGTTTTACATTCATTACCTTTTCCTTTAGCTATCATGAACACCGTAGCTGCTACTTTGAATTTGGTAAAGGTTGCCTTGTCACCTGATTGGAACGAACCTTCCAAGCGTCTCATCATCTCTTTCACCGCAATATTGTCTAATTATATCTGCTAATACTGATGTTACAAATATTTCCGCGTCAGGTGACTGGTTCATCGCCAAAGTGAAATTGATTTTTTTTCCCAACGCCTCATACGTGTACTATCATATTCTAAGTCTCTTAATACAGCATCAACAACTCAACTAACCAACCATTTTCGAATTGACGCTTTCAAGAGTCCTTCTTGGCCCATGGAAAAGTTTTCAATCCATATAACCTTTACTTTATATGTATGACCGTATCCATCGACTTTTTAGTTTCTCTACAGAGATGTGAGTTATGTCGGTATTATGTCTGTTATAGTGGTCTTCCTCTTCTTATTAGCAGCATTCATCCTTGAAAGGACTAGCCTGGAAATTTAAAGTCATTATTATTTATGATACAAGGAAACAATTAAGGTTAAGTTTGCTTGCAATTAGGCCACTATGTCAGTAATATATTAGTTTAACATAGTATTTCTCATTCCTTATATTAAATATATCAACACAGTAACAACAGCAACATACCATTTTTAATAGATGCGTCGATAACGATACGAAGGAGGCTTTTTACCCAAGTAATAGATGCGTCGATAACGATACGAAGGAGGCTTTTTACCCAAGTGTATGGCTAATATATTCAGCACAGTTTCTGGGAAAAGAATTCCAACTTTTTATGGCCATATGTATAACCAATTATTTACCCCTTCTATAGTTAATTGATAATGTATTTAATTATTTTTATTTACAGTATTGTATTGATCAGATGATTGCTAACGTCTCATCTTTATAAATAGAGACTATAACTATATAATTAAGAGAGACACAACCAAACTCATCCACTTCGATGCAAATACGTATTGATTTTGAAAACCCATCAACCCCTCAAATGTGATAGAAATAAATAAAACCACAAACACCACGCGCCCCACAACCACCTTGGAATCAACATAACGGATAACCACCAACACACACCCACAAAAGACACACACGAAACAAAACCCAACACAAAAAAACACCTCCACACCAGACAGCTAAGATCTCTCTCTG
>JABUQX010075246.1:15000-17281 GCA_015478945.1 Trachelipus rathkii | reverse complement strand
GCTTTTTCACATAAACAAGTACTCTCAAAAGTTTCACTTCTAGCGCAAATTACGCAGATTAGCACAGGACGCGGCCTTTAAAGTGAGGGAGATTAAATACAGCAGGACATACAGAAGATGGGGAAGAGAATATCCACGCTATGAGCACGTAACTGCAGATAAGTGGCGGGAAAGAAGGAAGCCCCACAGCGAACTAGCCTGAGAATTTACCAAATAATCAACACAGATACAGAACTCCTTTGTGCTACGAGGCTGTCACTAAAGGTGGTGGTACGCGGATGATAAGTTCCCTCGAGCACTTGCCGCGGGTGCCTGTACGAAAAGAGATAAACTGGAAAGTACAAAACAGTTTAAAAGCCTTTTGGCTTTTGACTCGACCCTATACAAAGCCAGGTGAAACCAGAGCCTCCCCCCCCCAAGATATGAGAGCACGTACTCCATACAAGGGCGATGAGACCCTTGTATAGGGGCAACTGAGAAGAGGGAAAAAGTCTCGCAGTCTAAACAGAACTCACAGCTACCTTGAGGCGGCCCTACCAACAGTTGTGATACGACGTTTCCAAGACATATTTTTTGTTTATGTTAAGGCCAAGGATGTTTATATTGTCAACAGGAGAGACTAGAGAACTGTCGAAAGAGATAGGAAAGTTGAGAATGCGTTTTAGAGAAGGAGTATTTGCAGAAGTTGGGTTTTTAAAGAATTGAATTTTCCACAATGTTGAGACGACCCATCCGGAAATTCTATCAAGATCAGGGAGAATAGAATAGGAAAGATTAAGACGAGAGGCAATTCTAGAAATAAAAGATGGAGCAGAATTGATATGAGTTGAAGAATGAAGGGTCGAGTCATCGCATATGAGTGATAGAGTTAGAGGTGCAGGTGAGAAGATCATTAATGAAAACTAGGAATAAAGTAGGAAATAAGACAGAACCCTGAGGAACACCACTGTTGACAGAAAACGATGCCACACAATCGCTATAACAACCAGCCGACATTGATGCGATTAAAGGAAAGCTAGACATTATTTAAGCAAAGAGAAAGAGGAACCCAAAGGAGGAGAGCTTGGAGAGCAGTGACGCGTGCCATACTCGGTCAAATTCTTTGGATATATCAAGCGCCACCAAGCAAGTCTCCCCGTAGTTCCTAAGAGCTGAAAACCATAAATCGGTTAAAGTATATCGCCAGAAGAACCTCGACCGCTGAAAGCCGTACTGGCTATCGGAAAGAAAGGAATGAGTTTCCAGATAATATCTAAGAAGTGAGAGTTGAGAAGGGTTTCAAAGATTTTAGATAGAATACAAGTGAGAGCTATAGCGCGATAGTTAGAAGGATCAGAGCGGCTTCCTTTTTTCGGAATGGGTTGAGCATGTGCGAGCTTCCAACACTGAGGGAAAGTGCTAGTATTGAGACATAGGGATTAGTTGAACGAGGGGCGGGGATACCTCGGAAGCACACTCCCTCAAAACTTGGGGAGGAATGCCATCTGGGCCACCCGTCTTCCTATCCTTCATAGATTTTAGGGGCCTATGCACCCAATCAAATGTAATCACAGGCAAAGACATAGGACACCTGAGAGGAGAAGGAGGAGGAAGAGAAATGACAGAATCGTCTAGGGTTGAGTTAGTGGAAAATAGGAGGCCGAAGAGAATGGCCTTTTCAGTTGGAGAATTAGAGTAATTCCATACCAGTTCAACCAAAATTTTGACAAAATTTTCATGACCCTCTCCGATTTTACTGAAAATTGCTATACCTGTAAAGCTCAATGAGAGAAGTTCAATGGTATTTGTCTCAATGATGTAGGTCATTCGGTTGCAGAGTTATGACCTCCTAAAGTTAGGTCAAAATGTGCATTTTTGCTAAACCAGTTAAAGGTCAACATTCAATATCTCCGGAACTATAGCACCTACAGAGTTGCTTCTTGCACAGTCCCTCGCACCTAGCTCTTAAAGTTGGCACAATATATATTATACTCTATGCACTATTTACTCTTGGAAGTGTCAGAATTAAAAAAATATATATACATTTAGACCTTTTGACCTTGAAAGGTCAAAACTATCACGAAAGTATTCACCAAATTTGTTGTAACTTACTGTATTTCACTCTCGCGCTCACTCTCGTGATATATGTATACTGTCATTGTAGATAAAATTTATTTTGGGTATTTTATGTAGTTAAAGAGTTATAGCCATTTTATTTGACCAAAGAAAAGGAGTGACACACTCCACTCAGGAATCTCACAGCACTCTTCACGAGCACTGCATGTTAATTTCGTTTGCTGTT
>JABUQX010075246.1:7500-12500 GCA_015478945.1 Trachelipus rathkii | reverse complement strand
TTACATAGCGCGTCAATTTTACCAACAATAGTTTTAAACATGAATGTGAAAAGGTTGAAAACAATGGTATTCAAGACAGCTCATAATATCGACCCATGTAATGTAATAACGTTGTTAATAGTATCATAACAAATTTACACATATGAATCTTATCCACAGCATGCAAGAAGGAAGAATGTCAGGTCGTTTCAACTTGTACATAGAGTATTTACAAATGTTGTTCGAAGACGCCTCCATCTCCACGCGAATGCATGCCTCAGCCACTCTGGCGCCAGGTTTCATTACATACCAATGACAGTGACGCCAGGTTGATTCCCCTGCGTTGGTTATTCGACGGTGAAGATCATCGGGCGAGGTTACTGGGTCATTAAACCTCCAGCGTACACATTATGTTTGAGATACCCCACGAAAGTAGTTCAGTGGTGTTAAGTCGGGTGTGAACGCACAGTCCATGGAAATGGACCAGATCTTTTGATCCATCTTCTCGGAAAGGTTCTGTCGAGGTAGGTCGTCACTACTTAGCTGCATTATGCTGTGCACCCATCATGTTAGTAATATATTCTTCGTTGTGTTCTTAAAGGTATATCACTCAGGAGGTCAACAGGACAGTCTGCAGGGAAATGGAGTGCGCTGTCCTGTCATTCCCTAAAGAACTAAGGCCCACGATAATCCTACAATTAATTCTCCACCAAACGTTGACTGAGCATGAGACCTGGTGATGGCTGCTAGTGAATGTTAGACGGGGTTTGTTTCCGCCCAATGTCTGAAGTTCCGCCTGTTATACATACCGTTATTAGTAAAGTGAGATTCATGTCCATAAGATATTTTTCAATAAGTCCGGTACATCCATTGGAAGGCAATCAATGACAGCCAGGAACCCCCCCTTTTGGTATCCACGTGCAAACCATACTGTGTATGGCCTATATGGATACATGTTGTATGCAACACGAATCCGTCGTATAGTATTCCCAAGACCGAACTAGCCTGCCGTAATAAGGACGTTGGATTTTCACGGGTGTATAGCAGAACGTCCAGTTCGATGTCGAATGTACGGACACGACCTCCCTCCCGTATGTGATGAGGGGGTTGAACTATCGACCCTGTACCTTGAAACCGTCTGTAAACTCTATGGAATGCCATGTGGCTCGGCGGTCGTCGATGTGGATAACGTTGTCCATATTCTGCGAGCATTCCCGTTTTGCGTAATGTACACCTCCAACATGTCACGCTTTTCGTCCTGCGTATACTGGTCACGTGGCATGTTCCAAGTGTAATAGCTCTGACTAAACAAACTACTCTGAAGTTATACCTTTCACTACACTATTACACATAATTCATAGGGTATGACATAACCTCCATATGATTGCTGTTAGTTGGTTGTACACATTCACATGGCCGTATTTATTAGGCTACATAGTACATATCAATGTAATCTAAAAGGGTATGCATTAGGTATTTTAATTTAAATCCTTTGTTAGCTGTATCGATATTTTTAAATACTATTGGATATGTCTATTGTATAATCTAATTATTTCATATTGACACGTTTCGGCTTTTGTATGCACATGATGTCTACGGATGACGTCTAGTTGTTTATGGGTACATTGCGTGGAAACGAACAACCGTATCAAATAATGTCGAGAGGAAGAGCCCACCTCATTTTTTATGTGCATTTCACAGAAGCCATAAAAAATATATCATCCCATTCGACACTCGCATGTTTGTGCGCGGTATTCGTGCGTGTGCTCAGACACCAACGTAACATATCCCATCCTCTTTAATGAATTAAATATTCGAACTTATATATTCTTACACATTTTCATGCTTAAACATCCCGTACGGTGATACACCGCTGTAACATAACTCGTGAGACACCCTGTATATAATATATATATATATATATGTAATATAATAACATATATATATATATATATATATAATATATATATATATATATATATATATATATATATATAATAACTACTATATATATAAACTATATATATATATATATATATATATATATATATATATATATATCAGAGAAGGTGAGCGTTGTTGATTAAGTACTCAATTTCTCTGTGGCGGTATGCTAAAATAAATTTAACGTAATTACGATTGCGATAATTTGAAAATGTTGCGGAATTACAGTTAGCGGAATGCCTATATCATTCTGCAATTTAATTCCGCAATTCGCAGTTAGAGGACTACCCAAAAAAATTGTGAAATTTCAGTGGAATGCAAAAATTTATAGTCCACAAACGTTGCCCATCTTTGTACCTCTGGCAGCAACACCAAAAAATCGGTATTTTTTGCATTCGGAATTTTATTAAAGTTTTTGCAAATAAGTAATAATTAACAAAAACTTTAAGGCTTAAATGCATGAATAAAAAAGTTTGAAATCAACAATTTATTCTTTTACTTTTATACAAATTTTCTTAAGTTATTATGAATATAATTTATGAAACGATGTCACCACCAAATTTCAGATAAAATCTTTATTGTACAGAAAACATAAATGATGAATAAAATAATATAACATTGGTACACAACATCGAAAGTCCTAAGAAACAGAATATATATAGTAATAATAATAACGTATATATATATATATCTTATATATATATATATATATATATATATATAACTATATATATATACTATATATATATATATATATACTGCTATATATATATATATATATATATATATATATATATATATATATATATATATATATTTAATTTCAAAAAATTATTTTGAATATTTCCCCAACGAGGAAGAACCTACAAGGAAGTAACTATCGGTTATCCGGCGGTTAACAATGATATCGGCGGATATACGGATGATCAAAAACTGGCGGATGGGCTGGATCTGGATAGTTGCGGATATCGGCCATCCTAACTATATATATATATATATATATATATATATATATATATATATAAATAAATAACTATATATATATATATATATATATATATATATATATTATATATATATATATCTTTTATATACTTCTCTCTATATATATATATATACACGTATATATATATATATATATAAATAATTTACTATAGACAGTACAAAAATAATTTGAAAATAAATAATAATAAAAAAAAAGGATTTAATAAACTAAAAAAAAAAGAACAACATAAAACATGTGTTTTGATAAATTAATTTCATACTACTGAAAAGAAGAACGCAGTTAACTCAGAGCTCAGTCATTTTGTAACTTTACTGCATTAAGACCAAACCTGGTAAGAACTCGCTAAGTAATTAAAAGAAATTGTCATGAAGTTGTTTTCAAATTAAATTCATTGCTAACTATTTTTGTAGTTGTGCCTAGTAATATGACTCAATTACATGAAGCCTATTCTTTCCTACAGGATGTTTTGCTGTGACCCATTTAAAAGTCACACTAAAAAAATAAAAAATGAACGTAATGTAACAAAAGATTTAATTTCTATGAATCCTGATTTAAATTTAACACAGAAAAAAATTTGTACAAACTGCCGCAAGTTATTAGCAAAGGCCTCATCTTCAAAGTCAGACAATTTAAGTGAAAACATTACATTAGATACATCACCTCGTACACATGATAGTGATCCTGAAATAGTAACAGATTATCAGATTGAAAGTCTCAATGAATCTTTGGCAAAACTAGATGAGACACCACTGAAAAAATGCAAGGCATCGCACAGCAAACGATACACAAAGAAGCTCGTGAAAGTAAAAGACAAGTTGAAAAGAACATTTGAACTAGGTGGTGGTTCTGGAATGTCATCCGGAAGCGATTCAGAAGTTAATATAGAAATGGAATTTATCCAACATCTAAAAGAAAAGTTTAACAGTGAGGAAACTTGCCGAAGTGAAAAACTTACCATTTTGACTGTCCTTCCAAAATCATGGACTAGAAATAAAATCATGAAGACCTTTAACTGCTCACAATACATGGTTCGACAAGCCAAAAATTTAGTAACAGAGAAAGGTGTACTCTCCACACTGAATCCATGGTTAGGGAAACATCTAAATAGGAACACTGCTGCAAAAGTTACAGACTTCTATCATTCTCCAGACGTGAGTAGAGAAATGCCAGGTATGAAAGACTATGTCTCTGTAAAACAAGCTGATGGTTGTCATGAAAGAAAACAAAAGTTCCTCATGCTTTGTAATCTGAAAGAAGCATTTGAGAACTTCAAAGGGAAATATCCAGAACTAAAGATTGGGTTCTCAAAGTTTGCAGAGCTTCGACCAAAAGAATGTGTATTGCCTGGAGCCAGTGGCACACATTCTGTTTGCGTTTGTACTAATTAAAATGTGAAACTTAGCCTGGCAGCAATTGAAATTTTTTTTATACATGACAACAAATTCTGATACTCCTGAGGATAACATAGATACAAATTATGTTTCTCACTATAGGCACTGTCTTGCCCTTCTCCAATGTAACCCACCACAGGAGAAGTGTTATTTTGGTCGTTGTGAAGAATGGCCAAGAAAAGAAAAATTTATAGACTTATTGACAACATTATTTGACAAAAAAGGGGTTGATGATGTAGAATTCAGGCAATGGCTTTCAACTTATATATGTAATATATATATATATATATATATATATATATATATATATATATATATACTACTATATATATATATATATATATATATAGATATATATATATATATATATATAATAAAATATATATATATATATATATATATATATATATATATATATATATATATATATATATATATATATATATATATATATATATAGGTAATACTGTAGACAGTGACCCATATTATGAGACAATTTATTTAGGTAAGTTAAGTTAAAGCTAAGTTAAAGTTAAGTTTTTAAGGAAATTCTTTAGTGGGAAGCTTCTGGAATTATGCCAGAAGCATATAAACAATTACTATTAAATCTATCTTAGCAATAGAACTTATAATTACGAGGACAGAAAATTTTTTGGTGCTCAAAATAGTAGTAGTCACTG
>JABUQX010075246.1:0-5000 GCA_015478945.1 Trachelipus rathkii | reverse complement strand
CAAGCACTTACACTAAAAATACGCTTGCTCTCGACTGTCACCACATGAAAGGATTCTCTTCTGTTGGCAGCATCTCCATGTTTTCGTAGAGCCTCATCTCCTCTTTCACAGATTGCAAATTTGAATTATCTTTCCTCCTTGATGACTGTCTCTTCAGTTTTTTCAATGGGTTTCCTTGGTATGATTCCTTTGAAGGTGATTGTGATGTCAATGCACCTTGGGCCATGAACTTTTCAAAATCTAACATATCCAAATCCTCTTCATGTTCAGTAGGTTTAATTGCTGAAAAACCAACATCGTCACTATCAGTGCTGTTGCCAGGGGTTGCTGATAAGGCGGCTTCCACTTCTGTGAAACTTTTTTTTTTTTTTTTGTTTGAGCGAGCAAGCTCCTCGTTTATGCTATTTAAATGCATTCTAGAAGTGGTTCACCGTCACTTCACCGTCGGAGACGCCATTCTTGTGGGATTTCAGATAGCTTAATGATTTCGTTATTAGAACCTTTTATTTTTTTCATTTTTTTTTTACAGTTGTCACCGCCGCTCACGAGCAGAACCCTATTCAAGGAGGGGGTGTTGAACGCCTCAAAAATTCATATAACGCAAATTACGCAGATGAGCATAGACACAGGCTTTAAAGTGAAGGAGATTAAATTGAGTAGGAAACACAGAAGATAGAAGAGAATTCCACCGAACAGATGTGGCAGGAAAAAAGGAAGAACCGCAGCGAACAAGTCTGGAGTTACTAATATCAACACAAAACTCATGTGCCGACACAGCACCCCTTGTGCTACGAGGGCGTCGTAAGGGTGGTGGTACGCGAGTGGAAAGTTCCCTCGAGCACTTGCCGCTACGGTATCTATAGAAAGAGATAAAGCACCAACATCGCGCCACTAAGATAGAGGGTCAAGTGAGCTAGAAAGTACAGGACAGTTTATAAGCCTTTTGGCCTTTTACTCGACCCTATCCAAAAGCCGGGTGAAACCAGAGCCCCCAAATATGAGAGCAGTACTCCATAAAAGGCGGATGAGACCCTTGTATAGCTGGAGTAACTGAGAAGTAGAAAAAATTTTGCAGTCTAAACAGAACCAGTTTCTTTGATGCCGCTCTAGCAACCGTTGTGATGTGAGGTTTCCAAGACATTTTTTTTGTTTATGTTAAGGTCAATAATGTTTATATTGTCAACAGGAGAGACGAGATAACAGTTAGATGTAAACCAGCAGATTGGTGTAAGAGTTGAACAATTTTTAAAGAATTAAATTTCCTAAGGTTGAGACGACCCCACCCGCAAATTCTATCAGATCAGCAAGAATAGAAACGGAAGATTAAGACGAGAGGCAATTATAAGTAAAAAAGGAGGGAGCAGAATTGAAATGAGTTGAAGAATGAAGGGTCGAGTCATCGGCATATGAGTGGATAGAGTTAGATGTGCAGGTGAGAAAATCATTAATGAAAAGCAGGAAAAAGTAGGAGATAATACAGAACCCTGAAAAAAAACACCACTATTGACGAAGAAGAAGAAGAAGTGGCCCCATCTCAACAACAGCTGATATTGAGCGACTTGAAAGAAAGCCAAACATAAGATAGCAAATGCAGAAGACGCAAACGGAGCTTGGAGAGCAGTGACTCGTGCCATACCCGGTCAAATGCATTGGATATGTCGGCGCCACTAAGCAGAATTCCCCCATAGTTCCTAAGAGCGGAAAACCAAAAATCTGTTAAATAGGAAAGTATATCGCCAGTGAGAGTTGAGAAGGGTTTCAAAGATCTTAGATGGAATACAAGTTACAGCTATAGGGCGATAGTTAGAAGGAACAAAGCGGTTTCCTTTTTTTCCGGAATAGGTTGGAACATATGCACTCTTCCAACACTGAAAAGTGATAGTATTGAGGCATAGAGAATATAGTTGAACGAGAGGCGAGGTCAGCACGGAAACACACTCCTCAA
Organism: Trachelipus rathkii; assembly: GCA_015478945.1. Taxonomy (NCBI): domain Eukaryota; kingdom Metazoa; phylum Arthropoda; class Malacostraca; order Isopoda; family Trachelipodidae; genus Trachelipus; species Trachelipus rathkii. The sequence goes on along the minus strand of JABUQX010075246.1, from coordinate 3,055 downwards.
AACTCGTTGAGTATTGACATCCGGGCCACCCGCCTTTCTAACGTTCATAGAATTTCAGGAGCCCATGCATGCGATCAAATGTAATCTGGCAAAGGCATAGGGCACCTGAGAGGAAGAGGAGGAGGAAGGAGGAGAGATAACGGTGGAGGAGGAGGGCAAAGAGATGATTGGCCTTTTCAGTTAGAGTATTAGCAACAGAACCATAGGCAGATAAGAGGGAGGAAAGAATGATTTACAGAAGTTGTTAGAGATGTTTTTGGTAAGAGGCCAGAAAGATTTGTCAGTAGGAGAACCAAGGAGGTCATCGCACTTTCGTTTAATGAAAGACGCTTTGCTCGTCGAAGAGTACCCTGCAACGATTTCTAGCTGAATGAAAATTAGCAAGAGTGATAAGGAGAAGAATTTTTTCACACCCGATACGCACTGTCTTTAGCCTGAATGCCCAGAGAACAAGCACGATCGAACCATGGATTTTGAGGAGAAAAGATTTAGTAGAACGAATGAACCTGCTCATCCCATCAAGGATTACAGTTCCCACTTTATCGGCAGAAGCTGAAGCGTCTTCAGAGTCAAAGCAGTCACTCCAATTATAGGGTAGAAGCAACACAATGGATCCCAGTCGGCCCGATCAAAGTGCCAGAAAAACAGCATAGGGCAGGATGGAGCTGTTGGAGAGAAAGTATTAAAATTAAGAGATATAGGGTTGTGGTCAGATTTACCACGATATGAGAGAGGTGAATTGTATTTATAGAGTGAAGGACTAGTGGTGAAACATAGGTCAAGTGTGATCAAATTGGTTGGAACGTCCAGAATGTTGTGTAGGTTTTTTAATTAGTTGTTCCAGATCGTTGAGAATACTGAATGATTCGGCTTCCTCCCCACCTAAATCAGTATGAGAGGCACCCATCCATTCAGTGTTGAGTACATTGAAATCCCCTAAATAGAAGACCTCAGTATTTGGATGAGAAGATATAACAGTTTCGTGAGTAGTAGTAAGGTAATCAAACAAGGCATGAAAATCTATTCTGTTAGGAGAACTTGTGTGAAAGCTGGGTATTGTAGTAAAGAAGGAAGAAAGATTCCTAAGCCACAGAACATCAGTTAGGAGGTGGGATTCTCGAAGACGTGTTATAGGAGTGTTTATGTTTACATGGGCACATACCCTTCAGGCGGAAATTATAAAATAAGAATTATAGTTGGATATATTAAGCGAGTTGAAGGATGATTCTTAGCCATCTGTGTCTCAGGCAAGAGCAAAAAATTAGGGTTAGAGTTAGAGAGATGAGGTGGTATTTCACGGATGCAGAGTTAGAGTGAAGCCACTGATGTTGGTAAAGTCAACAGAAAGCCCGCGCCTGTGCAAAATCTAACATATCATACACACACACACAATCACTTAAAAAAACAGACAGAAACAAACAGACAAACCAAAAAAGGAGAAATGAGGGAAAAAATTATTTATGCCTTAAAACCTAAATTAAAACCTAAAATTTTAAAACTCTAAAACCCTATTTACAGTAAATATCTAAAATATGAATAATCCAGAAAGTTTAAAAACACTCTCGCACTCACACACACTCATGAATACAAAAAAAAAAAAAAATGCTATTGATCAACTAAAAAAGTGGAAGCTAAATCTGTATAAATTATAATGATTTCCAAATAGGTAAATGTTGCGCTAAAACCCCGTTGGAGAAACGCTAAAAATCTAAGTTAAAAAAAAGTTGAGGAAAAAAACAAACAACCTATATATATATATATATATATATATATATATATATATATATATATATATATATATATATATTCTTCTTTACTATATATATATATATATATATATATATATATATAATAACTCATATATATATATATATATATAGATATATATATATATATATATATATATATATATATATATATATATATATATATATATATATATATATGTAGCTAATATATATATATATATATATATGAAACTAGATTTATTACTGAATCTAAGTTTCTAAATTTTTCATCAAAAAGTAGAAGTATCGGCCCATTAACCCAATGCACGATGCAGTACCGACTCTTCCCCCAAAAATGGCTGATACTGCTGATACCAATACTATCGATTTACATCTAATATATATATATATATATATATATATATATATATATATATATATATATATATATATATATATATACTATATATATAGAAGTATATATATATAATAATAGAGAGAGAGAGAAGAGAGAGAGAGAGAAAAAAATTTAAATATATTTTTTTCAAATAATCGTCATCAGCATCGTCAGAATTTACTATAATGCGTCATCGTCATGGCAAAAATTTCTGTCGTCCCATCACTAATATATATATATATATATATACCGATACATAGCACTTTCTATAATATATATATATATATATATATATATATATATATATATATAACATATATATATATATATATATATATATATATATATATATATATATATGCACTAGGGAACTAAAACTTTAAAAAATTGGCATTAAACTTAAATATATGGGGTAATTATTTTTATTTAATGACACTACATTTCTTTATTAAGGGTGAACTCAAGCTTTTGTGCACGTTTTCGTGCACCTCTATCAGGAGACTGAGAGACCATCATACTTTCATGGTAAGGATGGATTTTGGGAATGAATTTGGTTGGTTGTTTTTTTGGTTTTTAATTGATTGAAGTATTTTGAAGATAGGATTATTGATTGTAAGTGATATTTAATTATGATCAGTTTGTATTTAGATATTTTGTTTAATAAATGTATACCCGGTCTATTATTTTCCTTTTTTGGGTGTTATTGGCATTTTTTAATATAGTGGTATTATTGATGTTTATGTTGTGATTTTTTGGGGATCTATGGTAAGTGAGAGCGGAATTTGTGTTGTCTTTAATAAAGTCTTGTTTATGTTATTAGGTTCTTCTATGGAGGTCGTTTGTTTCGCCTATAATAATAAATATATCATACCAAGGGACTTCTCTATAAATTTGCAATCTACAATTAAGTAGTTTTGTAATTATATATATA